>CAHIKZ030004282.1:442500-497500 GCA_903632075.3 Acanthosepion pharaonis
GAGTAAAGAGATGTGCTTGATGAAAGGATAAAGAGAAGGACGAGGATCAAGATCAGGGCATCAGAAGATGTCGATTGACATTACATTTAAATTTTTGAAGGATATAGTTATCAGCGAAGGAAGTAAGAGGAAGAGAGTTCAACTGTCAGGAAGTGCAAGAGAAGAAGCTGTTGGGGTAGAAGAGGCGATTGCATTTAACTCTTTCGACAGTAAAAAGGTGGGATCGGGATTCCAACCTTGTAGTACGTTTAAATTGATTCATTTGTGGTAGTATATTTTCATTTAAGCATGTTTGGTTAAATAATTTAGACGTATTATGTTTATTTATGTAGTTTTAATCTTTCAAGACCACGAATAATGACTGTTAAAAATTAAGAAAAAATTCCAAAATTTTCTTTTAGATTGTTTTATTTTCCCATATACATTCAATTTCATCTGAGAATATGTCCAGGGGTTGCATATCTTTGTATGTGTTATCTATTAACACCGTAAATTCAAAAATATATGTAAGGGAGGTAACTTATGCGATTTTTTAAAATATTTTTTTTAATTGTAGTATTTTAATTTAGTATTTTTTCAAAAATATATCACACTTTGTTGCGACAGACAGTTAAAGACTTTGCTATACTCGTAGCTGACTTTTTGTGCGAGTGCTATTCGAAGGCGTCTGACACCAGTATTGTTCAACGGCGTTACTATAGTTGTATCTGCAATTACAAAGTCTCTACTACAACGGGCATTAGAAAAGTGACAACGAATATTCGTTGACATTACAAAACGAAGTGGCAACGAGTGTTCGTTAACATCATAAAAAAACAATTGTATGTATAATATAAATGTATTGCTAATGAATTTTGTCAAGAAATTAAAAACCAAGAAGAGAGTTTTATCGATAGTCAAGAAATATGGAAAGCCATATTGACAGACCAAATCTATTATATATTTCTTTGTTTATTTCTCGTCTCGTTGAAAAAGGACACAGGCGTGTCCGAAAATCCCAACTTTAAAATCCGAACTTTAAAATCTTTCTCTTTGTGCTTCAATTTATTTGAAAGTCTTATAATATATAATAAACATTGTCAATCTTATTACGAATATTGTTATCATTTTCTTGTCTTTTTATTCCTCAAATTTCAATAACCAGCCTATTAATCCACACGCGCACGCACGCACGCACACACACACACACACACACACACACACACACACACACACACACATATATATATATATATATATTTTCGAGATTGTGTCTCTGACAAAAATAGTAAGTACATATGTTGTTTTGACAACCACAACATTATCAAGACGTCTTACACTTCATTTGTCGGATACAAGTTCTATTGCGCAACATTTAAAAAGACATTCCTGACACAATACACGAACATAATTGTCGACAACATACATATACTACACCACGAAAATAATAAACAAAACAATTCAAATAGTCGAGGCCCTCTATATCAAAATCGACCAACCAACACTCAACAAAATTTATTACAAATATCGCAACACCATATACATGTATATGTATATATAGGTGTATACGGTATTTGCATCTGTATGTTCATGGGTATATGAGAGTATGTATGAATTTATGTATATGTATTAGTATATATATAAGTGTATGTGTATATTCATAATTTTATTTTTATTCAGATCTATTTATTGTTGAAATCGTTTAGTCTGCTGAGACGAAACCGAAGAAATTAAATTTTACTCTCGGTCTCTAAACGTTCCGGTTTCATAATTATATATACATATATAAGTACTTCCCATTTAAGCATTAGTATTATATATATATATATATATATATATATATATATATATATATATATATATAATAAATTAATTGATTTAAAATATGGTTTTTTTCCGCTACACAGTTCTAACCATGTTTCAAAATGGAAGCTAAAAAGCCACGAATTTAATTTTGCAATTAAATTAAAGACATTAGTTATATATATATATATATATATATATATATATATATTGAACAATAAAAAATATTAAAAACTTAAAATCTTCAGACGCACTGGGTTGTAGATTAATATTCTTTCGTTTTTTTATTATTATTTCATTTAGATTCCTCGACTAGTTTCGGCCAAAATGGCCATCATCAGGAGAAAAATATTTCTGCTTGCTGCTAGCAGTAAACTACAGAAATGAATGTCTTGATGGGAAAATGAACTTTTGTCTGTAGTTTTCATTTGTTTTTTTATTTGTTTTATTTTTAACATAAATCTTTTAACAATCCTTGTGTTGGTCAAACAGTCTCTTTTAAGTTGTTTTTTGAGATAAGAGCTGGATGGATGTATATATATATATATATATATATATATATATATATATATATATAGATAGAGAGAGAGAGAGAGAGAGGAGGAGAGAAAGTTGCAAATTAAAAAATAATGTTTTTATGAAAGTATTTATTTATTTATATATATATATATATATATATATATATATATATATATATATATATATATATATATAGAGAGAGAGATAGAGAGAGAGAGAGAGATAATATTTATCATTTAAGCCTTAATATGAATTATGAATGTAAAAACAAAATACAACTTCCCTAGGTAAAAAAAAAAAAAAAATAGAACGCCCCCAAATTAGGATCGGTGGTATGTCTACAAAATGAAACAACTCACCACAAAAACGGCAACTGTTAAAAGAAAAGAAGAAAAAGGGACAAAAAAAAAAAAAAGTTGAAGTGCAAAGTAAAAAAAACACAAATCCGCAGAGACGGGCGCATGGCTGCACACACATAAATGCACAGACGAACACAAGAATACAGAAAGATTTTCAGTGTCTAGAAAGGAAAATATAGAAAAAATATATGCATTAATTTGCTGATGCCCCCTGAGGAGTGGAAAAAAAACTCAGGAGTGGGGATGCTGAAAGTAACATCAATCAGCTAAGTGACACACTTTTACCCATATTAATCATATATATATATATATATATATATATATATATATATATATATATATATATATATATATATATATAGAGAGAGAGAGAGAGAGGGAGAGAGAGATTCATTAACAATGATTTTACTATATAAATGCATTGCAAATTGGGAAGAAATGGATTGTCAGTGGTCAGGAATTAAGGCAAGCATTAATGATAGAATAGGGTTATTAAATGGATAGTGAAATATTTTAGTGCATAAATACGTTGCAAATGAAGAAGAAAAGAATTGTCAGAATCAAAAATCCGTGCAAGAATTATTAATAGAGTAAGACTTCTTAAATAATATTATGTTTTAAAATCGTTCTACACTAACATTTTTTCAACCATCAATAACACATTCAGTTTTATTGTGGCAATATGATGCTTTGAAACTGGCGACGATGTTTTGAAAATGATGATAATGGTGGGGCCTGTGTTGATGATGATAAATGGCCATTTTTAACTTCATTATAAAAGTAAATTTTGTTTTTATAGATTTGAATTTCAACATTCAAAATGATAACCTTTTTTATTATAGCAATAATTACCTTCATTAATTTCTTAATAATTATACTCTAATTATTTACAATTAGACACTGATTTTCATAATTAAACTGCAATTATGATAATTCTTGAATTCAATTCAGCAACCTACCACAAAGATACAGATTTTTAAAGTTCATTTGATTTTTTTTTTTTTTTTCACAAAGAATATGAAGTTGGAGATCAATCGTATCGTCATTTCTGGGTATGAAGATAAACTACATCCAACAGGAAGGCTTCCGATCGAGAGATTGGAGGTTATCACGAACGTAGAACCACATCTTAATTGCTGTTGTTCCCGGGTTCTCCCTGACAAGGCGTGGCAGCACCTGTTAGGACCCCAGCTATGGGCAAATAGTGAACCCCCAAACAATAACAAAACACTATGAAATATATAAAAATATATTTTTGCAGTAAAATTACCAGCAATACATTTTATAGCATATTATAGTATAATAGTAATTATAAAAGTAATATCAACAATACATATTATACTAAAATGACCAACAATACATATTTATCGGAAAATGACCAACAATACATTTTATCTGTAGTTGAAGGCATACAATTGCATTCAAAGTATATATAGTTGAAGCTACAAAATTGAATTCAAAATATTTAGATTCCGGAATTAATAACCCATAGAGGTGTTGATATGCCGCGAAGCAAAATTAAACAACAAAATAAACCATGTACACATTATTTCCTGTTTCCAATCTCTGGTGAGGATATGCAATGTTCAGAATCTATTTAAGCATTTTCCATCGACGGTTAATGAGTTGATATGCCGTTAAACAAATCAATTAAAATCTACTGAGGGTGCAATGAAAAGCAGTTATACCAAAACGTTTTCTGTAGAAATGGGAATTTTTTCCCTTAAAAGTAACACAGTCAAACAACATTGTTTTATGGAGATTACATCTATTTGTTAGGGAGCTTGATAATGAAATTTAATTTTGTTATGATGTTGATTTGGGGTTAGTAGAGACAAACGCCAAATAACACGTAACAAATAAAAGGGGTTTATTCGGTTGGTAAGTAGGTACAGAAATCGCCTGAGTAGTCTATAACTAGCTCAGCCAAGAACTTCTCCGACTCTGTCTGTCTTTTGACATGCCACAATTTAACGTCTTTGTTTGTAGACAAGTTCATCTTCAAGAGGGGTGGTAGGTTTCCTACACAACAAATTTATTAACAGATATATTTTAAAACCCTATTTATTTAAAATAAACTCTATTTCCAACGCATTTACATACCCACATACATAGCATATTAAAAGACGCCCAAACACACGCTGCTTAAATCAAGATGTCTATTCGTTAGAAATATAAAATGTAAAATATCTGACCAATCAGAGAAAACTAAAACTCGAGCCTATTATTCTTATAAAAAAAACCCACAGATTTCGACTTTCACGAGCACAAATGCAACTGTTTCCAATTCGTTCAAACATTACGTGAAGAAAGAAACATGTGTCAGTGACATCATATGTCAGTCAGTAGTTCACTTCTGAACCGACTGCTCGGTTGAACTCTCTTCCTACGGGCGGGAGGATCCCGAAGGAGGCTACGCCGAAGGACGGAGTCTCCTTCCGGCCCTGAACCCGTTTATACGGGTTCAATGGGCATATTTTTGGCCGAGCCCACGGGCTCGGAATGCCCACGTTAAAAAGGCCTTGTGACACATGACACCCTCGTGGGGGGGGGGGTGACTGAATATCGTCAGTGACATCAAATAAATTATTTCCAACAACATCAATGACAGTCAGTGAATCGTTGCTGACAATCAAGAATTTTCTGAACCGCAGATTTTTACTGCGGACAAACTACTAAAAGTCTTTTCTAAATCTAAGGGTTTTCTGTGTACCAACTACACAAAGACTTTAAATTAACCAAAGAATATTTCACACCTCTTTGACTTTTTAAAATTCAAATGGATATTATTTATTTAAATATAATTTATGTTTTATATAAATACAATTGATTTATTCAACAGGTTTGTGTTTTCTTTATTTCTATGTTATTATTGTTCAGAAAGTTTGGATTTTTAATATGATAAAACCTGGCTGACAGAATTTTCTACATATGTGTGATCTGTATGTGTCTGCGCGCATGTGTGTGTGAAGGTATGGTTGGGTTATTTCCCCCTAATTATCGGAGCTGTTCCTAGGAGGCGCTGTCAAACACTATAAATACTCGGCGATATATTTTCTTGTCTTCTTCTTACTTGTCTGAGGTACCTCGGCGTGGTGTAATGGTTAGCAAGCTTGTCTTGCTAGAACATTTACGACTGAGTAGTGAGTTCGGTTCTCACTGGATGCCCCATACTTTCGGCCTTTTGCCATGTCTAAGCTACGCTTGGAAAATCTCTCTTCTTACTTGTCTGCTAATGCGACAACAATGTAAATCTTTCGCAGAAGGTAGCGTTTTCCCACCACGGGAAACGCATAAACACATTGAACAATACATACACATACTCGTATATACGAACATTCACTCACTACACATACTTTGGACCACAAAGTTTCCATATTCGTTAGTTACACACAAATTATTGTCTTTGTCATTTGTAAACCATTGTTTGTTAATACATTTTTATTTGTTTACACACATACACACACACATACACATACATAAATATATATTTTAAAGACATTTTTATGTTTATACGTTCTTTTTATAGATACAAATATTTAAGTAAATGCTTTTTAAATAATTGTCGCCCATTTCATAATGTATGACGTCATTTGTTTACATTCGGATACGCATTGAGCAGATATGAATGAATGAGAGAAAATCATGGAGAATTGTGTTTAAAAACAGTAAAATCGACTATGCCAATCGAACGCTCCTCTGTGGCCCAATCGGTTAAGGCACGTCAGGCTATATGACGGTTCCGTATAGGAGGACGCATATTTTCTATGAAAATTTCTCGGACATTCAGGCCGTTAAATGTTTTTAATACTGTATTATTAGGATGAGAAATGATCAGTCGTTCAAAAGAGCTTATCTTCTTAAAAACCTTAAAAACACCTATCTATAACGTAAAAAGATATATAAGCATATGTATATGTGTGCATGTATGTATATATGTGTACATATAAGTATTTACCATTTAAGAACGTAACGGAAATGGGGAATATCACAGCAGTAGGACTTACGGTAAAACCCACAAGGTCTCACCAGGTACATAACGAAACCGTTATCCTGTCAGTTTTCCTTTCGAGAAATATTGCAAGTAAGACTCTTTCACTTTCATCCCCTTTTCACACTGCTTGTTATTGCATACCACTGTTATAATTTGTCTGTATGCGACACTTGTATATAATTTTGCGTATGCCTTAGAAGTATAAAAGCCTGTCTAAAAACAAAACTTGTTTGTCATTACTTTTCTTTCAGCTGTACTGTTCTATCCGTATATTAAGGTGTTACTAAATCATGGATGTAATACTTCCTGCAATGGGGAAAATGAAAAATAGGGAATAAACCTTGTTCACATAGCATAGCACTAAAGTGAGAATTGCTGTTCAATGTTAGTATTATTTATATATTAGTTGTATACCTACTTTAGCTGTCTTCCTTTAGACTGGTAGATGACCTCGTTTATGTAATCCTCGATGTGCATAAATGCCGGGATGTAGTTGATACTGTCGTCTTTGACAATTGACAATACGAATAAAGGCTTTCCGAAAATTTGCATTGCATAATGCGTAACACAAAGGATTAATGGTGCTGTTTAAGTAACACAGCCAATAACCTGAAATATAAGTATACAACATTTAATGCAAGTCATAATTTTAAAAATTATATATATATAATTATACGTCATTTAATGCAAGTCATTTGATATATATATATATATATATATATATATATATATATATATATATATATATATATATATATATATGCACAATTTAATGTAAGTCCTTTGAATTTTAAATATATATAAATATAAACCACTTAATGCAAGCCCTTTGAAATATACACATACGCACACAGATATGTATGCACCATATAATGCAAGTCCTTTAAAAATTATATATATATATATATATGCACCATTTCATGCAAGTCCTTTAAAAAGTATATATATATATATATATACACACAAACACACAGACACACTGACACATACACACACACACATATTTTTCTTTCAGTAAGATTTCTCAAATACCGAGATCAAAGTAAATAAAAATATACTGTTTTATAAATAAATGAATTTTCTATTTAGAAATATATATATATATATATATATATATATATATATATATATATATATATATATAGAGAGAGAGAGAGAGAGAGAGAGAGGAGGAGGAGGAGGAGGCACGGTGGGTTAATGGATATCGGCTTGGATTGTGGAATCGCAGAGCCGAGTTCGAATCCAGGTTGAACCCATTACATGCTAATACCCTTGGGAAAGGTGTGAATCCTCTTCTTCTCCCTCCAGCTATGGGTTAAATAGCAGGACAGACTGGGTTATATAGCCTTGGATGGCAACTGGTCTAGGAGAAGGACAACGAAGGACAACTCTGAATTCAAAACCTGAGGGGGGGTTGTTTGGGGACCTTGTGGCACGTAGTGCACCAGGTCTCTGTATTCGGCCCTTCAAAAAGTGTGGATGGTCCTGCCCGAAGCCTTCACCACTATAATCGAATCTCATTTGCCGATGTCGGGCTGTCAGTTTCCTGAAACTGATCTCCTTGACCCTCATACGTCGAACCCGACAGGAGGAGATTTTATATATATATATATATATATATATATATATATATATATATATATATATATATATATATATATATATATATATAGTTAACCTTTGATCACCCCAGTGTATAATGGGTACATCCTAAGAGACACCAAAGTAAGTTTTGCATTTAGTGTCAATCAGAAGACTGAAGAACCTATTGGCTCGGACAGTTGACCTAAAAGATGACCTCAAAGCCACTAAGTACAGAATTGGGTCTTTTGCTGGGTGCACCAACATAACAGTAAATAACTTATGGTATATAGAGAGACCAGACTGGCGAAAGGGAAGTTAAATAAACGCAAGGGAGTGAGGAAATTCCTCATAGCACTGCAAAATCGAACGTTCGAAGAAAGACACGAAGCCGCATAGCCCTGATTCAGCCGATAATTATTTGAGGGATTCCAGAAGTGAATAAACTATTATTTTACATATGAAATATTTAGTCACGTATTCCTATCAGACTTTACTAACATGAGATTTTCAAATCTCTATATATATAAAGTTGTAGCCTATGTCTGTCTGTCTGTTATCGAACTGCACCTAGCGTTTTGGAGATAGACCCCCATAATCATATAGATTCTGAAACTCTATTACCCAGGGTACTTGCGCAAGTATATTTTATTTTGATCAAATTGGGTACCCGGGGTATAACCACCCACTTAATTCCCTCTTCCATTTCATTTAAATTAAATTTAAATTTGAACAAGGGAATGCCTCCTATCCAAAATAGAGGGAGAAAACCAGAAGATGGAGGCCACATTGACAAGATCAAAATGAGACAATATAGGCGTCAAGTCAAGAGCAAGAAATCGCCAATCAATGGGTAATGCCTTACAATACATATTTGTTGCAACAATTCAACTGTCATATCAAAATTGAAATCTGCTCATCAATTCATTCAATCAAGTATTGCGAAAAATACATATCAAAGGCGTCAGATCAAATTGTTTTTGCATAAAGCCCCTACTGAAAATTCTTTCCCCTTTGATTTAGATTAAATTTAAATTTGAACAAAGGAATGACTCCTATCCAAAATATAGGAGGAGAAAGCCAGAAGATGGAGGTCACATCGGCAAGATAAGTGTTGTGGTACGATCCACCTAATTTACATAGTGGAGTACCGACCATATAAATATGGGTTGGTACCGGAAGACGAGGAGAAGGAAGAAGAGATAGAATCGAGAGACTCTGCCCGACTGCGATTAAGTCAACCCATTCTACAGGAACAGTCTTCCCAAGAATATACCAAAACTAACTGTAAATATTGTGTACCTTTTCCTTGTTTCAATACATTTTGTTTACGTACATTTTGTGTTGTATTATTATTATTCCATCCAAGCTTCAACAATAAGTAATATTGAAATGCATCATTTTTCTCCGCAAATTGAACAATGATTTAAAATCAGTCATCATTTTCGTAAAAAAAATGTTTGACATGCAGCAAGGTGCAGGTAATTCGGCTATATATATATATATATATATATATATATATATATATATATATATATATAATAGTACTATAATTTCTGTATTTTACCTTTTAGAATAAATATTAAAATAGATTTAACATTTAATATTTGCATTTCTTCTTCTATGTGATGTGTCGCTTCAGAACGTTGTTTATCATGGCTCTCCAAAGTTTCCCGTCCTTTGTAAATCTAAATAATGTTTTTTTTTTTTGCTATCTATCTCAAACACTACTCTGCCATCCATTCACTCATGCTTGCCATATAGGCCATGCGTTGCTTTCCTCTGTCCCTCTTACTTTCAAACTGTCCTGTGAGTATCAGATTTTCCAAGCCCTCTTTCCTCATTATGTGCCCTAGAAATTCATCTATCTCTTTCTGATGTTAAGTATCCCTTTTGTTTCTGTTGGCTCTCAAACTTCGTCGTTGCTCACATGTTCGATTCATAGTATTCTCAGCATCCTTCTGTCGGACCAGATTTCTGTTGCTTCAAATCTTTTCTTTATCTGTGAGGAGATTGTCCAGCACTCACTGCCATATAGGAGGATTGATACTACATAACAATTCAGTCCTCTTTTCTTTGTTTCTAACGACATTAGGTTTTAATATTAAACAGAAAAGATTAATAAAAAAAACAACTTTATAGTCATATAGTATTATGGTTCTTAACTCTTTTCATGACTGATTTTCATATTCAGTGATTGTTAGTCACTTTAATTATGCCTGAGAATCGTTTTTATACAAGCAAAAAATAGAATTGCAGCAGCCTAAATGTGTTTCAATTACTCAGAATTAATCATCCAGTTTGATTACAATAAATGATTACAAACACAGATCGATACATGTACATTCTCCCAAATAAGTACAACTGTACGCAGACTCCATATTAATACACTATATATTCTGCATGGACGTTATCACGGAATTTGCAAAGCTTACGGCCATATCACATTTAAACACCGGTTCTCATACATTAACCGCAGTTAAGCAATGTTAAGCCTGGTCACTACCTAGATAGGTGACCGCTTGGAAATATCAAGCGCTGTAAGCTTGGATATTCGGCGGTATGATTTACGGCTATACAACACGGAAACATTGCTTCCTTACAGTCACTGAAGTTAAGCATCGTCGATCCTGTTCAGTACCTAGATGGGAGACCACTTTGGAATATCAGGTGCTGTAAGCTTGGATGTGCGGGTGGTGTAATGGATAATGACACGGAATTGTTAATCGGAGAGTCGAGTTCCAGTTGGATTCGTTATATTCACTTACGCACAATTACCCTTGGGAAAAGGTATGAATCAAACTCTCCCCAGCTATGGGTTAATTAGTAAGTATTTTATCACTAGATCTTTATTATTTTTTAAATTCTTACAATCTAAAGATAATTTCTGGGTTTAAATACCCTGCATTATCTCATTCCACCCCTCTCTTACAATATCTGCAATATGGTGACAAAGATGAGGACAATAGTCCGGATAATGTAAATAGTGTGCATAATACCTCATCTCAGAAATATAGACAGATATACATTTCGGATGTTACTTTTTCTTTTATTTCTTAACAACGACTTTTCAAATCTAATGAAGTTATATCCAAATTTTGCATTTTAATCATTTATTTTTTATATACAAATTCAATTTGAAACTTGGATTTTATATTGTCGCGACATCCAAAACCTAGAACGCTTTCACCATCAGAAACCTTCATTCAATCTTCATGGAAATACTATGTGACCTGGAAAGAGCCAACAGTGAAAGCCTCGGATTGCTGATCATGAAACATCGTTTTCGATGATCAAGACGTGTATCAAGAATGGAAGAGTCAAGGTTTCCAGGTCAAGTTTTATTCGGTGAGCTCACTTTGTTTGGATGCCATAAGTTACAGCACTCGCTCATGTTTTTTGTTAAAGGAACGTTGAATAGTTCTATGTCCGTACAGAACATTGTTCAACTCATTCTGCTGTTATTCCTGTAAGAGGAAAGCGTTGTGCTTTTCCCGCAGAATAATGCTTGCAAACCAGATGCCCGTGCTACTCAACATACTCTGAGAATTTTGAATACCGAAATTCTTTTGTTGCGAGTAAGAAAATTCCTAATACATTTCAATAAAAATAAACATTAAATGATAAAAATAATAATAAATATGAAAATTTTCGTCTGCGTACAAAATAATACTTTTAATGATTTTGTCAATGTATTTTTTTTAATTTTTTATCTTTTAAAATTAAAATTCTGTTACGACGAGAGAACATTTTTTAAATGGTACTTTTAAATGGTACTTTTAAATGGTACTTTTAAATGGTAATTTTAAATGGTACTTACCAATAGCATACAGCGTTTCATTTACGCAATTATCACAAAACGCTTGCAGTAATGCCAATACATTATATGGCAACCACGTGATTATGAATACCAAAAGAATTGCACTCAGGGTCTTTGCTGCTTTCCGGTCTGGAATACGCATTCGCCGATGCGTACTGTGACCCCTCCGCCACTTCTGCCCCTTTTCAATTGATGTGCTTGGCGTCACTTCTTCAGTCCCTGGTTCCGTTTCTATGGTATCACTACCAGTTCCAGTACCAATTGTGGAACTGGTTTCTCGTAAAGACGTCACAACTTTTTCATATTGTTCGTCATTTGCGTTATCGTCATGATAATTATTTGACTCTTC
Organism: Acanthosepion pharaonis; assembly: GCA_903632075.3. Classification (NCBI taxonomy): domain Eukaryota; kingdom Metazoa; phylum Mollusca; class Cephalopoda; order Sepiida; family Sepiidae; genus Acanthosepion; species Acanthosepion pharaonis. The sequence goes on from CAHIKZ030004282.1 coordinate 454,905, forward strand.
AAATTCAGTTACTTTTCTGGAAACGGCTGACAGAACGTCCGCTTCTAGACTTCTTCCAGACAAACGTTCAATCTCCTCATTCTCGTCGTCGTTGTCGTTTTGCTTCCTCTGTATAATTTCTTCAGTTCCCTCATCGGAGTCAACCCACTCATTCATTTCACACTCGTTCTTGTCAACTTCTTCTTCTTCTTCTTCTTCTTCTTCTTCTTCTTCTTCTTCTTCTTCTTCTTCCTCCCACACTTCGACCATCTCTGATTCAGATTCTGACTCAAAGTCTGATTCCTCCCATTCATTAATCGTCATCTTTCTAAATTCGTTCCTGCCTGTCAAGTTTTCACATCTATCTACCGAACGATGCCATTGGTCAAAACCTACACTGCCACCGACTAGTCGAATCGAGGGACGGCCCATCCCTTCACCTCTTGGGATATTGATCAAGATAGTATAAATCTCACCTTGTTCTTCAAAGTAACGGCTACGTGAGAATTGACTGGATTTGGCAGTTGACGGTCGTGGCCGGCGTTGATTCCGTTTCTTGATTGGACGTTTTTTTCTCAGTTGTTTTTTGGTTGATTTTGTGCATTTTTTGTGAATATGGTTTGTTTGCAATGTTCGTTGATTGATTTTATGGCGAGGAGTAGTTTTTGCAATGCCTTTTATTTTGTTTATTATACTTTTTGTTTCTAAGTCATTGTTGCATTTGTTTTGCTTTTGTAACGTGTCGTCATTGCCTGAGTTTTCTGGTTTTGTTTGCTGGGAAGATTTCATGGCGTCATCATCATGCCTGCTTTTTATTTGTAAATTCTGGGCATTACAGATATCTGTGGTTGAACAATTTGACGGAGTGATAACATTGCTATTATTTCTATTAATTTTAGTTGTTGAAACTTCGATGCAACTTTTGATATTATCACTATCCGTAAGAGAATCATTATCACTAAAACAATGACAAGCAATATCTTCTTTATTTTCAGACATTGTATCATTTTTATTGATAGAATAAATATGTTTTGGTGATTCAATGAACGAAGTATGAGAACTGTTGTGTCCAGTGGTAGTTTTTGATATTGTAATGTTATCTTGTGTATTTTTCGTGGTTTTGTCTTTGACTTTTATAGTCTTTCTTAACCTTTCATTCCTTGGAATACCTTTCCCCGATTCATTTGTTATCACAGATACCATTATCATTTCTTTGCCTTCTGTCGTATTTATATCTTCATTCGTTTGTTCATCTCGTTTATTATCCCTTTCCGTAGATCTGATATTAATTGTTTCGCTTATTTCCGTGGCTGGTATATCATCATTTGATATCTTCAGCGACGATCTGAAACTTTTCAGATCTTCATCGCATTCAATAGTAAATATTTCAGTATTTTGAGATTTAAAACTGCAATTCAAATGACCGCACGTCTCTCTAAGACTTTCTCTTTTTTTAATGTCCAAAACCTCAGTTGATTTTAATGTTTTTTTATACCTATGTCTGTCGCATTTAAAACATTTACGCAATTCTACACTGTCCAACATTTCGTCTTGAGAATCATTCATTTTTTTTAGTTCATTCAATTTACGCGATTCCTGTGGAATATTTGTTTTTAGTTTTGCGCTCTCTGTTAATATTGCAGTCGCCTCTTCTCCAAAATCTACGACTCTTTCAAGATCATTATTTTCAGTGCCGTCGACATCTTTAAAAGACTTAACGTTCATCTTTGCATTCACTTTCATGCTTTCAGGGAAATCTGAATAATTAAACGTCAATTGTTGATTTTTCGCACTAAAAGTAACTTTCTCTAATGCGTCTGGGCTCCTATTTATATCAGGGTTCGTTTTTAATTTAACATTTTCCGATTCACTCTGAACATCCCCAAAGTCTGTTCCATGCAACTCAAATTCTTTCGTTTTCAGGCTTTGGAAATCTCTTATAGATTGCGTACACATTTTTCGCTTTGTTAAACCTTTACGAAGGTTTAAACAGTTGAAACTAGTTTTAGGGTTATTTTTTTCAAGATCCTTTAAATTCTTCAATTTTGGTTTTGATTGAAATTTAAACCGAAGATGGTCTTCCGGCTGTTCCCGGAAACTTAATTCCATTAATTCTGGAGTTTTAACTGCGACATTTTGAAACATTTGGGTCGATTTATTTGTTCTACTCTTTTTCAAAGTTTGGCTCAGCTTTAAGCAATTGAATGTTGTTTGGATATTCTTCAGGCTTCTGTGTTTCTTCAAGTTTGAAGCAGATTCAACTCTAAGATTGAAAACTTTTGATCTCTGTTGTGACCGAGTTTCGTTAAATCCAGAGAATCTGTCTCTAATTTCTTGAATTTCCAAATTTTTATCATTTTCGTTAAAGTTTTTGCTGTTGATTTTTCTGTCTCTTTTTGCGCTGTTTTTTAACGTTTGTCTCAATTTTAAACAATGTAACTTAAAGTATTGCGTTTTTTTAAGGCCCCGGGAATATTTCAGCCTTCGAGAGTTTGGGTTCGATCCACAGTCAGCTGGTCTAATTGCCATCAATACTTTCAAATCCTTCTTGCGTTTTTCAGTAACTCTCCAAATCCGAAAATATAAAACCACCATGATGCAAACAGGTATAAAAAATGCAAACAAAGCTGTTATGACCGTTAAAAATGAATTTGTCTTCAAAAACTGGATATAGCAATCATCATATGGCACGATCCTTGAACCGTAAATGTAGGGATAACCAAAAATCCCAGGACACCAAACGAGTCCAGCTGTGATCCACGCGGCCATTATGACTATGCAAACACGTTTACGAGTCCGCAAACTACGATAGGCCAAAGGAGATATAATGGAATAGTAACGATCAAGAGAGATTAAAAGCAAGGATGCAGCGCTGGCGCTACTCATGGTGTAGTCGAGGGCGAGCCATAGGTCACATGCAAGGCTTCCCATTGGCCAACGGTAGCCGTAGATGACGTATGTACCGAAAAACGGTAAAGAAACGGCGCCAACGGCAAGATCAGCCACGGCGAGGCTAAGCAGGAAATAATTGTGCGGCATCCGAAGACTGGGTTCTGTTCGGAAAGCAGCAATAACAAAGAGATTTCCAGTAACGGTGATTAGAGAAAGAACGGCAAAGATCAATGAAATAATAACCAGTTGTAAAGGGGTGAATGGTATGCGAAGTGGCGCGAAGGTCACGGGGGGAGGCGTTGAAAAGGGGTCAGCCGGTTGGGAAGCCGGTGAGGAACTGGCAGTAAAAGTTGAAATAAGGTGAGATGATGGCGAGTACTGGTTAGAAGGTTCATCCATTTTCATTACCCGAAATCCCAGCTAGCTCCAGTGAAGGCAGATTTGTCTGTGTGTGCGCACATGCGTCTTCTCGAATCATCTAAAACAGTAGTTCTCAACCGGGAGCCATATGCACCCTAGGGGTCCTTGTAACATTAGTGGGATTACACACACACACACACACACACACACACACACACACACACACACACACACACACACACAAAATAGCAAATTGGGGTCCACGGTAATATCTTAGTGGTCCATACAGCAATTTCACTTCGGAACGGTTGCTACAACTGAGAATTGGAATTTCTTCAGTAATCTACGCCATATTAAAATGCTAAAAATAGAAAGAAATATCTAAAACAAGCAGAGAATAAAATCAACCAATATAATTTAGCGTCTCTTTTATTCTACCGAATGTTTTGATTGTAAAAATTGAATAAAAACTGAGAAGGATATATAAAGGAAGGATTATATATATCTAAAGGAGAATTATATAAAGGTTAATTTTATTATATAAATTAATTTAATAGATTAATAATAAATAATAATATTAATTTTAAATATTAATAAAATAAAATAAAATATTAATATAAATTAATATAAAATACAAAAAAATATTAATAATAAAATTAATTTAATATATAAACTAGATAAGGATATATATAAAGAAAGTATTAACAGTATTAACCTCTTCAACAACAGGGATTATGTCCGACAAAATCGTCCACTCGATATATGTACTAGTATACATAAATGTTCCATCGAATTTAGTTGTTAAATACAAGTTTATTTTCATTAAATTAGTTTCACTTCAAAATAAAGTATGTACACTTATTATTTCTATAATACAATTCCTAAACGCATCTATTAGTAAAAAAATAAAATAAGCTTTTTTTTTTTATCAAATGTTTATGGGTGGGGGTTGAGAAATACTGTTCTAAAGAATAGTTTGACAATTTTATATTACAAAGTTCGTAAGGTGGCAAAACTTTTAAGATCTCAAATTATTTAAATTATTGGCCATTATAATAGGTGTTTCTTTTGAGTAAATTTGACTGGAATTTCTTAGTCTACTGTGCACGAGAATGTCAGTTTTAAATGAAGAACATAACAGTTCTCAATCTCTGTACCAAGTTTTTAAATTTAATCTCCATTGTTATAAACATATTTTTTTTTTAAAACGAAACAAAAGAAAATATTCGTTTTCACAATATTATGACATTAAATCATTGTAACGGTTTTTCAACTATATCTACGTGTGCAAGTATTTGATGCTCTAGCAGTGTGACCACAGAGCAGAAGGGTCTTAGATTTAAGGTTGGATTGACTTTCTTTCTCTTCAATAGTAATAAGTTTTTCCAACATTGAATTTGGAACAAATCCTCAGATCTCTTCATCCCGAGTTCAATGTCTGACATTGAGTTAAACAAATTAAAATCCATTTTCTTCACATTATCTTCACATTACAACCGCGTTTGTCATATCGATTAAATTAATTCAAGTTATTTATTTATTGATGAAATAACGAAGCATAAAACGCAGATAAAATATTGAAGGCAAGGTAACTAATACTTCACGGGAATAAATCCCTGTTCTTCCAAAATTTGCAAAATGTTATTATGTTTATAGCTATATAATATTAAAAGTTGGCATGTATATATGTTAATATTACCCCAAAGTAGCAGAATTGTAGACAGAGGTACTTTATTAAGTTAACTCTAAACTGCGCTAAGTTAAAGAACGATGCAAAAAGAAAGAAATTAGGCTGATTGGTGATAGAATGATAATATTGTAAAATCTGTTTCTACACTCAACTGAAAAAAAAAAAGAAAATATTTTTTCAAGGGAAATGAATATTAAATAGTAATGATATTTATTTATAACTGCTTAAAAATAATCTATCATCTGGTTATATTAATCTTCTTTCAAGCGTAATCCAGCAAGTCACGAGGTTGGCTAGTTAATATTGAAAATGTTAAAAATTTCAAACGCGTCCTCATTGATTACAAGTACTCTCTGAAAAGTTATATGTGAAATGCCAGGCATTAGAGGTCTTTGTCGAGGCTGCACAGAGATGCTGAGAAACTTACAATAAAATTTCGTCAATACAAGTGAGAATAAATTTCGTAAAAGAAGGAAATATTTCCGTAACTACTTTTGTGAAAAAGTACAAATCCTCGTGGTTGCAAGGACTGGGGCGACGCATACAACTAGAATAACGTCTCGCTTTTCCAGCTGAGAATGCATTCACCACCCAGCGGCCTAATTCTGTGATCTGGTCAGTTAACCCCCAAAATTTTTACGTTATTGAATTAATATTTAATTCTGAGGAAAAATATTGACTGGTGGAATCGTAAGAAGATCTGCTAAAGTGATGTATAAAAAATGGTAGGAGGTCTAAAATATATTTCCTATTGAAGCTAAATGTCAATGTTTTATCGCCAGGAATAAGAACATATGTTAAGAAGAGGCTCCAAGAATGGGACTAGTTAGCATTTATGTTGATCTGGCTTTCCCAATACTGTAACGAAAAAATCTGGTAATATCATGTGTTACTGCTAGGCTGTCTTGGGTTAGTTGTAATAATGCTTCAGGTTTCAAAACTACACATAAACTCATCATATGAAAGCTTTGTTGGAGACACTGCTGTTGTTTTCGCAGTAGTAATCGTATGAAAATATCGATTATATATCGAGTGATTTTATTATGTTTTATTACTTACAATATTACATAAGCAATATATGTAACTTTTCAATATAGTTTCGTTAGAAGTATATTTGTATCACGTACTTATATGCAGTTATATGTAAGATATATTAAAGTATTTTCTGTGGAAAATCACAGCTTCTGAGAATGTCTTCAAACTTCGTAAATATTCTGTCATGGTTGTATGTCAAACTCATCTTAAAATGTTTTTTACACTTCTTACTATATATAAACATACATAGATAATCTTTAACATAATCCTATCATTATGGTATTCTATGAATTTTTTACATTTTATGTTATTTTATTAAATAATCTCGACTGGTTTTTCATTTTTGCATACACTTTGTTTAAATTCAATATGTTTTTTGCTCATGCGTATGTAGGATATACGTTGTAACTTGTAGACAATATAGTACAGGTAGTCTTTGTTTTGATTACATACGGTCTTGTTTACAGCATTCTTAACAAAGTATTTCCTCGAAAACAATTATTTTTACAATCCACATATTTTAAAAATTGTTTTAATTTAACGTTACGTCTTTAAAGAAAATTGCTTTTTAGTTCATTCATCATCACCCTGTGCAATAAACTCTAAAAATGCTACGGCAAATTGCACAGGTTCTGCTATCTAAAGGGAGATAACTTATATCGCAAACAATAAAATACAGTACTGAATGATAAGCTGCATTTCTTGACCTTCTTACAGGTTGCAGAGTTCAATTTAGCGAGAAAGTTGGAAAACCTAAAAGCAGGAAAATTTAGCATTATATTTAATATCATACACAGTTTATGATCCTTATTTTTTCAAAATATTCAAATATTTTCCATTAATTTAAAAAAAATTATTTTTTCTGTTTTAAATGCCAAAGATTAAAACGCGTTTTTTATTTAATAAAAAAAAAACCCTGTACAGCCCAAGGTGTGCAATCCTTTAGTAAGTGGATATATTTTTATTTGTATAATTATAATTGGTAGTAACTTGAATTTCTGGGAATACGTTAATTTCAATATAGTTGTCCCTGTTAGTGATACACTTTTTATAACGGCATTATATACATGGTCACTTTATCAATTTACACATCAAGCTTGTGGAGAATCTGGTATTTTAAATATAGGGCAAATTATGAATCAATAACTATATCTACTAAAAATCCCTATACGGGGTAATTCATTCAATTTAGACGGATGAAATATTAAGAATTTAGTTAGGGTAAAGAGAGCTAAATATTGACATATTTGTTTGTGAAATTAAGTTTGTTATTTTAAGTTCCCGATGTTAACTTTTATTTCGTTATATAATCAGTTGTTTGTGGTTTTGTATATTTACGAATGTATAAACAAAAAAATTAGTGTTTATTTACACATATTCTTAACATTTATAAAAAAAGGGAATTAAAATATATATATATATAAATAAATCAGGAACGTCGGAAGCAAGATAGAGTAAATATTGTAGAGAACGATCTGTTCAGGAAGATGTCTGGAAAAGAGGCAGACTACATGAAATCGATGAACGCTGACAGAAAAATGGATCTGTAAAAATAAAACAAAAAAAAAACATTAAACATATGTAAGAAAAGATTTTTAAACACGAATTAACATTTAGTTAAATAAAACATACCATAACACTAACAGAGTTAATCAATATTCAATATGAATGAAACAAAATAAAAAACTTTTCTTTACCAACGCGTTTCGTCCTCTGATAGACTTTTAAATGTGAGGATTTTATTTTTCCAACACGTATTTATAAACAAATAAAAACATCGTAAGGTTTTCAAAGTTTTCTTTTTATCTTTATTCATAGTCGCTAAGATATCTATATGAAGGCAAATATAAGTATATTTTATTTCGTAACAAGTATTTATGGACAGAAGTGTCATTTTTCATATTTTTTCAAATTAAGAATGCAAGTGAATATAATTCAATTTAATTGAAAGTCAATGTAAACTATGGAGGATGCTAAGTGAAGTAATTTAATGTCTAATAAATCAAAGCTAGTAAATGTTATTGTTAATTTTTTTATTTGTTTAATATATTTATTTACTTTTTATAATATAATAATGTAATAATAATAATAATAATAATAATAATAATAATAATAATAATAATAATAAAATAAATTTATATATATATACATATATATATGTAAGCAAATATATGGATATAGATCCGACAGTATGAAGAAAAATATATACGGAAAAAACAAACAAATATCCTTATATACAATTATGCTGTTTTAATGTTAATATGTCAACGTCGGACGTTTCGGTCTAATAAATCATCTTCAGGACATATTCATAAAATATAATTAACATTATCAATTCAACATGACAAAGACGACGTTGTTTTTTTTTTTTTTTTTTTTTAACTGAAAGTTTTATAAGATCAGCGCTCCGTTTAAAACATGGTCACGTTGTCGTCACGTGGGCGACGCTGTGACGCTCGTCTTTGTCATGTTGAATTGATAATGTTAATTATATTTTATGAATATGTCCTGAAGATGGTTTTATTAGACCGAAACGTCCGACGTTAACATATTAACATTAAAACAGCATAATTGCATATAAGGATTTTTGTTTGTTTTTTCCGTATATATTTTTCTTCATATATATATATATATATATATATATATATATATAATTGTGTATTTAGGCAGCAATATCTATTTTATACATGTTTCGCTAAAGACGATTGACAAGGTACTGTGATTACGCTTTTTATTTAATTTTTCTTGTGTTAGTGCAAGTGTTTTCTTTTCTGGAGACAAAGTGTGTAAAAACTATTTAAATATTCTGCCTATCCGAGCTCTTTCGGCTATTCTTTTAGACATTATCAAGGGCGATTTTTATTTAATATATTACGTGGGTTTTTTTTATGTATGTGCCTAAAGTTATAAAGTCAATGTTTTGACCGTGTTCTGAAAATAAAACATGCCTATAACTTTAGACACACACACACACACACACACACACACACACACACACACACACACACACACACACACATATATATATATATATAAACAACATATTTAGTTAAAAAAAAAGACAAAATCACCCTTGATAATGGCAAAATAGGCGAAAGGACTCGGATATGTATATATATATATATATATATATATATATATATATATATATATATGTGTGTGTGTGTGTGAGTTTATGACCGTAGGTTTCACGATTTTGCGATCGCAAAATCGTGAATCCCACTGTCACACACTCACAACAATCCAACTATATATATATATATATATATATATATATATATATATATATAGAGAGAGAGAGAGAGAGAGAGAGAGAGAGAGACAGAGAGAGAGAAGGGGGGGTGTTTTGTGTGTGTGTGAGAGAGAGAGAGAGAGAGATTTCTCAAGAAATACTGACCGGAGTATAGCATATATGATTTCAGAATTCATAACCCTCTAGCTGTAGTGGCTGCCGGGCCTTATACAGAGTAAACGTCACTGAAAAAAAAAAAAATACAATTTGACCATCCCAAAACATTGTTTTATAGACATTTTAAAACATTGTTGCTGTACTCCTAATTCATTTTATTTAGTGTTGGATGTATTTTTTATATACAGCACTTCAAGAATGTTTTTTCTTTACATGGAATGCGTTTCATGCGCATTTGCAAAATAATTCACAACTATCAATTACATTATCTTTTTGCCTTAGAAATTCCCCTCTGAAGATGATCTTGGATGAGATTAAAAGTACAAGGGAAAATGAAAGGTATAGCCAAAACTGCGGCATCTTTCTTAATCAGTATTTTTTTTTATCAACACTAAGAAATTCATCCGTGAATTTGAGAGGATTAAAATAAAAAGAAATAGACACACACATACAGACAAAGACACACACACACACACACACACACACAAACACACAAACACACACACACACAACACACACACACAAACACACACACACACACATATATATACTTTTAATATTTATTAACTTCTATTATTCTACATTTAAACATAAATTATGAAAACAGTAAGAATAAGTGGTTCATTTGAGGACGAAATCTTTATTCTAATGTCAAGTGTAATATATATATATATATATGTGTGTGTACATATCAGTCACATATCGGCTTTCTGTAATATATATATGTGTGTGTGTGTGTGTGTGTGTGTGGTTCAACTTAAATTTTTATTAATTTTAACTTGATTAACTATATGTGTGTGTGTGTCTGAGTCTCTCTGTGTGTTTGTATGTGTGTGCGTGTGCGTGAGTGTGTTTCAACTTGAATTTTTATTAATTTTAACTTGATTGATTAACTAATTTTATACTAATATTCCTTTGATTTCAACTCCTGGGATGACCTTCAAAGAGGTTTTAATAATTTAGTAATCCCTCTTTGGCCTAGAATGTGCCTAGGAACTTTTTCGGCGACCTTCCTAAAGATGGTGTCTTGATAAAGCGTTCATCCTCCGGTACTGTTAACAGGTTAAGAGGAGTAGATAGATTCGCCTATCGCTCGGCTAGTAATCGTTCTATTGAATAGGAGTAGAGGTTTATGCCTTGTTCCGTGTTTAGGATATGGTTTACCGTTCCCTTTTTTCCATGGTCTTAACTTTTTGGTGATCTGACTGATCAGTCGCTGCAACTATTCGGGCTGGCATTTTCTGGTTGTTGCATCCAGCTGGTAGTAAGGAGCACGAACTCTTTGTTAGCGCTTAGAGAGCCTGCTCTGATCAACAGTCACATATCGGCTTATTTGTAGTGCCATGTAGTGCCATGCTGCGTATAGGTAGGTGTCTCTGCATGTATTTCCAGCGGGCAAGCCTGAGGCTACACTGTACCGTTTGGGTGACATTGTTATTAAGTAAAAACTATATTTAGTGATCATAAATGGAAAAGCTTACTACAATTTAACGACCCGCAGTATTTTAAAAAGCATTTTGAATGTGTGTGTGTGTGTGTGTGTGTGTGTGTGTGTGTGTGTGTGTGTGTGTGTAAACGTGCTGATTATTGTACATAATTAAAATTTGTAATTTTATATGAATACAACCATATGAAAATTGAGTTGTAATACGAATTGGGAGCGTATCATGACTTTATTCATGATATCCTTTCCTATTGAGTATTGTATCTTTTTAGGTTAATGCCGCCATTGATGCTTTCGTACCTTCTCGTAAATTCCAGGTGAAATTATATTTTCCTTGATTCACACCGACCTGTTTAGCACACTGTCCACAGGAATCACTTCTTCCGGTGTAACAGTGTGCTAGTTCTGGTTTTGACAGATGCCTGTTTGTGTCTGCTTGTAATAATTGCAAATTTGTCCTCATATAGATTAAGGTTTGGTTTGGTTTGGTTTGGTTTGGTTTTACGGATATCAACCTCAATTAGTTATTTAATGCCGACAAGATTTTTATTGCTATTAATATGTTTTTCCAAAAATATATTGCTGGTAATATTTTTTTTTTCCAAAAATGTATTGCTGGTAATATTTTTTCCCAAAAATGTATTGTTGGTAATATTTTTTTCCCAAAAATGTATTGCTGTTGATAATTTTTTTAAAAAATGCATTGCTCGTAATATTTTTTTCCAAAAATGTATTGCTAGTAATTTAAAAAAAATGTATTGCTGGTAATAATATTTTTTCCAAAAATGCATTGCTGGTATTTCTTTTTTTTAATATATATTTCATAAATCTATATAATATTATTCTTTTTCAAAAATGTACTGCTGGTAATAATTTTTCCAAAAGAACATTTTTTTTTTTACTTTCCTAGTGTTTTGACCCCTTTTGAAGGGTTAACTATTTGCCCATAGCTGGGACCTTGACAGGTGCTACCAACTCTGGTCAGGTTTGACCTGGGAACAAAAGAAATTAAGAGATGGTTCCACGCTCCTCAAAACCTCGAATCACCAGATCAGAAGCCTTGCTGCCGGATGTAGTTCATCGTCAAACCCAGGACCAAATAGGCTAAATTTTTGTTTGTTGATAGAATGCGACACCGTATAGCCTCTAACAAATTTGCCTCTCTTGTCTACTGGAGACTCTGTTATAGTGTGTTAAATAAAAGTATGTTTTCTATCCCTCCTCCTCTCTTCACTCAATTTGAAGTGTTAACATATACTACTGATAAAGCAGAATGTTTTACCCGACCATCCACTTTGTTGTAGAGTAGTTTTCACTGTGGAGGCTTGTAATTCACTAAGTCGGTCCTAAAAGAGGTTCGACGTACAAAACGTTAGGAACTTGAAATAATAGTTAATGACGCAGCAATCTAGTTGTGGTGATGATACTTTAATGTCCGACATCGACTGACTCGACCAACTCCACTGAGCCCTCTGGCGACTGCTACTACTACTACTTATTATGTGTGGGAGAGTCTATTAACAATAGAATAGGTATGTTCCGGTATAACACACTTAAAATGGAGTCTGTGTTGAAGGATATACATATAACTCCGTTCATGGTTTCTGCTACCATCTCAAAGCATATGGACATGATTGTATCCCTGCAATAGTCCTTAAGAAATGTGTTCTGATTAAACTCTACAATAAATAAATGCCATATTGCTTCTTGCTTTCCTGTTTGTTAGAAATCTTCTGTAATTCCAGTATTTACATACTCAGGCGAACTGTCTGATCCTTCTACCTCTTTTTGGAAAAGTACTAGAGGCGCTAATTAACACGGAATTGGTTAAGCATCTCACCTAGCGGGGTCTGCTTTCAGATACACAATATGGCTTTCGCTTCTCTATGTCAGCTGTTGTTCTATTAAGGATTAGTTCTGAAAGAGTCAGTCAAGCTTGGAGAATCCCAGACTGTTACTTTGGATATTTCGAAGACATTTGACAGAAATAAAGGGTTCAGTTCGAAATTCCAACCATCTGAAGAAGGCCGGAGCGTACAACGGCCGAAACGTTGTGACAAATATGGCGACAAAGAGGAGGACAATAGTCCGACTAATGTAAATACTGTACATAATACCTCATCTCAGAAATATAGACAGACTCACATTTGACAGCGTTCGGCATACTGGTCTTTTTCACAACTTAAGGTTATGGTAATTCTGCATGAATTTTTAAATTATTTCAGTCTTTCTTATCGAATCGCGAAATGAAAGTTGTCTTGAACGGCCACTCTTCTAGATCTCTGTGGATTAATGTAGGCGTCTCTTTTCATAATTTTCATCAACGACCTTCCTGAGGGCATCAGTTCACAATTCTGTAACTATGCTGATGACGCAACTGCTTAATCCTTCCTGATGCCGTCAGTTCTCGGCTGGGTATCTATGCTGATGACACATCTCTTTACTCCTGTCTTAATAGTAACACCAATGGTTTCGATAAGGTCATATTAGCATTTGATAAAAATAACCTAAATTATGTTGTTAACTGTGGCAAGGAATAGCGTGTTAATTGTAACGCTTCCAAAACGAAACTGCTCACTGTTAATCGTCTGAGAAAACCCTTTCTGCCTTCCTGGAGGTTAGCATCAGCCATCTATCAACATGGCTGATGCTAACCTCCAGTAGTGCCTTCTCGGGCTAACCTTTTCCGCTGACAAGAAGTGGAAAGATTATATTGAATTACTTGCTAGATCTACTGCTAGAAATGTTCGTCCACTGTGTCGTGATAGGTAGTTTTTCTTACCGGAATCTATCTTACATATTTATAAGTCTATCATACGTCCATACTTTGAATATTCCTGTCATATGGGGTCTGGTGCTACTACTATATATTTAGAGATCCTTGATAAAATCCAAATAAGAACTTGCAATGATATAGATCCTGACCTCAGCTTCAGCCAATACCCTACCATAAAGTAGCTTCCCTGTGCCGTTTCTATAAATACTTCTATGGTAATTGTTCTGATGAACTCCCCCTCTATGGTATCCAGACTATGAATTTAAGCGCAGTACTCGATTGGCGGCAAGGTCTCATCCTTTCACAGTTGAAATGGCTAGATATAACCGTAAGTTCTATGCTAACAGTTTCTTTTCTTTCACTTCTCGCTTATAGAAATCTATTCCGGCTTCTTGCTTTTTTCAGTCAAGTTTGATCTTCAACATTTTAAATGCAGTATAAATCGTTATTTTCTGTCTTAATTCCTGTTCTTTTGTCGTTCTCGCTTCTTAATAACATTTTTCTTTTTATCATATTCTTTCACATTCAGTAACCTCTTGCGTCTTAGTGGCTTTATTGCTTTGCCTGTGGCGAAATAATTAAAAAAAAAATTAGATAGCTAGAAAACAAAACCAATGATGAAACTGCTTAAGATTACAGTAATAGATTAGGACTTGTTTTATAGATCTTCTATGTGCCCTGTACCGTCAGGATGTAGGTGATCATAGCTCTCCACAATTCCCTGTCCTTTGTAGCAATTTTTTTCGCAATCTCTCGTAATCCATATTCTTGCTCGTTAGGTAGATTATGCGTTGATTTTTTCTCCCTCTTGTTTTTTATATACCCTGTCAGTGTCAAATTTTCTAAGCCCTCTTTCCTCGTTATGTACCTTAGAAATGTTAACTATCTCTTTCTGATGCTAAGTATAAGTGCCCTCATGTGCTCTAGTCTTTGCAGATCCGGCAGGCATGCTTTGTTTGCTAGATGTTACCATAAAGGATAAGTTTCTTCGTCTCATTAGGGTTTATGTGCCCAACGACCATAAGAACGGCCTGATTTTCGTTTTTGACAACGTCTCATTGGGTAGTTTTAGCGGGCGATTGGAATAACGTCCCTGACCCTGATATAGCTCGTATAGGGAAAGATCGGGTACTAACAACGCGGGAGTTAGTAAGGTCTTGGACTAATAGGGGAAACTCAGCTTCGGTGGTGCGTTCTAGATACCTCGACCGAGTTCTAGTTAAGAGAATCGATGTAGGGCTCTTAGAGTGTCCAAGTTTCCATTTTATAGTTTACTCGGATCCTATGCTCTTCCGGGTTGGCGTAAACTTAGCCTAGCTGGCTAGTGGAAATTGAGCGCATCTTTATTTGGTGAGCGAGATTTCCAGGAACAGCTGCTACTAATGCTACAGCTGGAATTGACCGGGGCAGTGTTTGGAAATAAGTGGTGGGATTTATTGAAATCAAAACTTTTGCTGCTGATTATAGTCGTCGACTGAATCTAATTAGGTTGGCAGCCCAAACGGCATACGAAGCAAAGTTGATAGGGCGATTAAATGCCGTGATAATGGGGACGTAGCCTTAGCTAAGGCGGTGCTAATCAAGAAGGATCAAGCTCTTGTAGTTAGGGCTTGGTTAAAAAGAATGTCTCCTGAGGCAACGAATATGGCCACTGAACTGCGTGCTGATGAAGTTAGAAATGCATCCAATAGGCATGTCACGTGCGTTACATTGCCGAATAAGAGGACAGTGACTACAAATGCGGGAATATCTCTATTTTCAGAATCTCTTCACCAGGGGTCCCGGTCTGAACCCTGCTCAGTTCGATGCCTATTTGTCCGACTTTTCGCGCCTCGAGGTGGCTGAAGCGCCTAGGTGCGAGAGTCCCGTTACAAAGCGCTGAAGTTGGTTGGCCGTGCAAAACTCTGGGATTAAATGGTCTTCCTTATCAGCTGTACTTGAGGTAGTCGCCCGTTCTTGTTCCCTTGTTGGAACTGATTTACAAAAACTGGTTGAAGCAGGGGTTTAAACATCAACGCTTGTGTGTGTGCGTGTGTTCAGTATTAACACTATTTAGTTTAGTTTTTGTATATATATATATATAGTATTATACATATTGTAAATATTAATTGGGGTTTTCATTTTTAAATGTTGTTATTCTATTCCCCACCCCCACAGACAAATTGTATATATGAAGACTAGTTAGGACTTTATAGAGACTTAGAGGTATTATGGTGATTGTAGTGAGAATGGTAAGTAAGAATGTGGTATTTTGGTACAAAGAATATCGTATAGCTTGTTTGGTTCGTGATTGTGGCTAGCTAAGTTTAAGATAAGACAGATGATGACAAGCCTTCCCCCTCACCACATTTTTAGTATTTATACAAAAATAAATATTATTAGTCAAATAAAGCTTCACCAGCTTCTACTTAGAGTCGTTAGCTACTTGAATTTTCTGATGAATCTTAATGCTCCGGTTAATTATGGAGTTCGCTCATGAGGAGTACTACGACAAAAAAATATCCGTAGAAGTCCCCTTATGGTATCGTTAAATATTTGAGTTTCACCATTTAACAAAAAATATATATTGCAATAACAATCATAAATATGAATACTTTTCGTTATTTTAAGAAGTGGGTACAAATGAGAATATTTGAAATTGAGATTTTTTTCCCATTTCACTGAAACAAAAGTTAAATTATTGTTTGTTTGTTTGTTTCTTTCTTTCTTTCTTTCTATCACTGAAACCAAACAATTTCTTTCCCCCTCTTTCCACCCGATCAAAACGGAATAGTTCATTATTTATGAGGTATTGGCAGGACGTAAAGGCCGTACGAACTAACGATGGAAGGAGCAAGCACAGTTATTATATAGATAATAATAATAATAATAATAATAATAATAATAATAATAATAATTACAGCTCACACACGAAAAGATATATGTATGTAAAATGAGTCTGAACTTAGGGGTTTTTTTTAGGGGTGGTTGATATTTTTTCCAAAAATGATCTGTGGAAAATGTCATGAAGCCATGTCTGACCTTAGGTCTTTGGTTGGAACCCGGAAGAAAATGTGTATACAACAGAAATCAAAGGAAATAATAATAATAATAATAAAAATAATAATTGACAGGGATCATATTGTATAATAATAATACTAATTGAACTATTAAATTAATTAATAATACTAATTGAACTAATACTATTGAATAATAATAATAATAATAATAATAATAATAATAATAATAATAATTGACAGGGATCATATTGTATTTTTTTTCATGGCTACAGGTGTAATTTTCCTACAATGCTCTGCCCTTTGACTGTCGTCTCTTTGAGTGAAAATTTAAAAATATATCTTTTAGCGGCTAGTAGGTTGTGAGATGACCGGAAAAGTATAACTTTTATTCCCTTGCTTCTACCCCTTTGTTTAATGAATTCTTTGATATCCCCCCTACCAAACTGTAGTATAAGTCCAGCCTACCCCATAAAATTTGATAAGTATCAGTCGTTGGCGACGGAAAATTGAACATTTGTGGAAAGTCACTTGTGCCATGCTCCGAACATGTAAGAAATTGTAAATGCTGTACCATTTTTCAATGATACTTTTCCTATAGTTTGATATGATTCTAAATCCTTTTGACTCAAGTTAACTCTTTTCTTTCAGTTCCCTTTTCTCTTTCCTTTCTCTCTTTTTTTTTTAAACTCTATATACTAAAATCTGATATTCCCCCTTGGAGTGGTCACTCCGACTTATACTAAGTTAAAACTTAGTATAGTCTACCCCACTGAATACCATACACTATTATGAACCATTCTACCTTCGATATATTAATAAATCCACATTGTAACCAATCTCATTGGTTGGGCGTGCTCTTGGATCTTCTTCGAGACTCGTCCTAAATTTGGTAACCTGAACGGTCAAGTTTAAAACGCATCTCTACCAATTTCAATGAATACGAATAAAATTTCATACCGGATCGGCCGTCACCCGGGACAACAAGGGCCACGTCCCTCAGAGACGAACCAGTCTGGGGACGAAAAATCTGTCACTGGAACAAACTCTTCCACAAACGAAGAGACACTAGGCCACCAAACCCGGATTATTGCCAACCTTGGACCAAGTGACTCAATACCAAATCGACTAATAAAAAGTAAACGAACGAAATGGAGCTGCGAAGAGTATCGACAAGTCATGACATCCTTCTTCACTGCACTTGAAAACCCAGCAAAGAACACCACCAATCAAACATACCAAATATCGAGAAGTATGGTGGGAAATGATATAAGACCCAACTTCAATCCAAACATGCTTGCCAATGTCCGTAGGGACATCATGCGAAACAACAGACGCTCAAAGGCAGAAATAGATAAGATAAAATTAGATATAAGACAAAATACTATGACTCATCACTCAAACTCTAATGAGATGAATGTAGAAATAAGGAATGTGACAGAGGATGAGGTAAAAACTAAAACAAATGAAATACGAAATAATCTCCCAGGAAATGAAACTCAAGACTCGACCTTAAACACAAACTGCAGTTCTCCAGACAATGTACCTGGAGTCATCTTCAGTGACAATAAGAATTCCTTGAAAACCACGAAGTTGAAATCACCGAAGCGAAAAATGACGTCATCCAAGTACTCAGCAGAGTAACTTTCATACAATTGTCAGACAGAGACCAGCTCCCCAGAATCCAAATGACGAATTCCAACAAGCACATCGTGAAAATATACAACGCTGCTCTGGAAACACTGTTAACAGATAAACCACCGGGAAACATCACAGAAGTTAACAACGTCATATACGCAACAGCTTTAGCAGCGACTCGGAAGCTTGGAGTCAAGACAATAAATAAAATTAACAGACACAGAGAACCAGCTTGGAAAACAAAACTAATACGAGAAATAAAACAAATCAGATGTGAGCTTTCTATATTAGATGAGCTCACCAGAAACCCTAATATTTCCACACGCAAGTGCAAAAAGATCAAGCGGAAATATAACATTAAATCCCTAATTGACATTCCATCAGTCACGGAAATACTGAAGCAGAAACTTCAGCGAAAGGCACAGAGAACAAGTCGATACGAAAAACGTTGTAGGTTCTATCGCCAAAATAAAATATTCCGAACGGACCTTAAGAAATTTTACAGGGAAATTGGAAAAACACCTATACATGTTGAAAGGCCACCATCGATTGATAATGTACAGACATTTTGGGAAAATATTTCGAGCAGCCCAAAGGAATATAACCCAAATGCAGAATTGATCCGGCGTGAAATTACGAATGCTGGAAAATATATCCACAGATGATGTTAGGCAAGCTCTAACGAAATTCCAAAAATGGAAATCCCCAAGAAATGACAAGGTGCCAAATTTCTGGCTTTATCATCTCTCATCTATCCATGAAATTCTTGCAAAAAAATTATCAACGCTTGTAAATAATCCCAATAAAATCCCGGAATGGATTACTGAAGGTGTTACATACCTCATACCAAAAACAACTGAAACGGACGACCCGAAAAATTATAGACCGATAACATGTCTCTCCACAACGTATAAGTTGATCACGTCTGTACTGACGAACCGTACTTATTCCTTTTTCGAAACAAACAGCATTCTTCCGCTGGAACAGAAGGGATACAGAAGAGGTTCATATGGCTGCAAAGATCAACTGCGGATAAATAAAATGATCCTGGAAAATTGCAGGAGACAACGTAGAAATCATAGCGTAGCGTGGATTGATTATCGTAAAGCCTTTGATAGTGTTCCGCATTCTTGGATCTTTAAGCCTTTGGAAATGTACAAAGTCTCCCCTGTGGTATTAAATTTCCTTAAGCACAGCACGGGAATGTGGAGCACCAAACGATACCTTAGTCAGACCAGGGGAACTGCCATATCCAACCGTCTGAGTATCCGACGTGGAATCTTTCAAGGAGATTCTCTGTCACCCCTTCTGTTTTGTTTATCCTTAATCCCTCTTACGCATGAACTAAACAACAGTAGCTATGGTTACAGAAGAAATAAGAAAATATTCAATCACCTACTCTACATGGAGGATCTCAAACTCTTTGCCAAAGACGACAATGTGTTGAAAGACCTCCTCAATATTATAAAATACTTCAGTAACGACATCGGTACGGACTTCGGATTAGATAAATGTGCAAAAGTAACATTCAAGAAAGGTAGAATTACAGAAACACCCTTAATAGATTTAGATTTTGTCACAAAGATTAGGGAACTGGAGCATGATGAAGCTTATAAGTACCTAGGAATTAGCGAAGGAGATGGCATACAACACCCCCAAATGAAGGAAAAAATAAGAAAGGAATACTACAGGCGTGTACGTCTGGTACTAAATAGCGAGCTGAACTCAAAAAACAGAATATCAGCCATAAACACATTGGCTGTCCCTGTTGTGCAATACAGCTTTAATGTCCTTAACTGGACCATAGCTGAAATTAAGCGAATGGACGCCAAAACGAGAAAGCTTCTTACTTGCTACCGCATGCATCATCCCAAAGCTGATGTCGATCGTCTGTATGTGCCCAGATCCGAAGGAGGCAGAGGATTAGTTCAATTAGAACTGTCCTACAAAACTACAACAATTGGCCTCCAAACATACTTGGAAACTACAGAAGACTGGATGATGGTATGCGTCAAGGAACATGAAAGTAGTAAGCGTCTTTACTCCGTAATAAAAGAAGCCAACAAATTCAATATGGAGTTCCAAATGGGCGTAGAGCACAATACACCGACTGAAACTGCAAAATACTGAAAAAAGACAACAAAGACGAATGCAACCGACCAGATACAGAAGCGATGGTAAGATAAACCGCTTCATGGCCAATACTCTGCCCGTACCAAACAAGCTGACGTAGACGAAACCCGTACCCATCAGTGGCTACGTAGTGCAGGGTTGAAAGCTGAAACTGAAGGTTTTATGCTTGCTGCACAGGACCAATGCTTGCTAACAAGGAATTATCAAGCACATATACTAAAATATTGTGTCAGACCAAAATGCATATTCTGTGATATATATCCAGAAACGATTGATCATCTGGTATCAGGTTGCACTATATTGGCACCCACTGAATATAAAACCTGACATGACAGAATGGGCCAATATCTGCACTGGAAACTGCAACTTCTACGGGAAGGAAACTGAAAGAAACTGGTATGAACACCACCCAGACCCGGTTACGGAGATAGGACCTGTTACAATTCTATGGGACTATACAATACACACTGACAGAGCAATCAAAGACTATTATTATTAAAGATCACAAACAAAAAAAAATGCCTCCTTATTGATATGTCAGTCCCTGCTGACTGCAATGTATCTTTGAAGATATTCAAAAATCTGTCAAAATACAAGGACCTCGAAATAAAAATCTAAAAAATGTGGCATATGGGAACAACAACAATCCCTGTTTTAGTTAGAACCCTAGGACTGGTTGGAAAAGATTGCAGTAGACTAATTGAAGGGATTCCTGGAAGTCCATGCCTCAAGGTGATACAAAAAATTGTTCTGACAAGTACAGCCCACACTTTACGAAGGGCTTTATCTATGTAATATTTTTTTTGTCAGTGGAAAGTGTCATGATGCCATTTATGTCCCTGGGCAGGACTCGGAAAGAAATGTGTAAACGCCAGAAATCAAAGAAAATAATAATAATAATAATAACTGATTTATATTAATAATTAATCAATTAATTAATTAATTAAATAACCTGGTATGCCAGCTCGAAACTTTGTAATAATGAAGAAATGTTATAGTCAAGGTTTTCCTCTTAAACGTCAATCATGTTGGCCTGATTAGTAAAAACTGTTTATTTTCTCCCAGGTTAGACAAACAAAGGAACAATGGCCGTTTCTAGAAAATTCATATTATTTAATAACGAATGGAAATCATCGTAGAATTATGAAGGCAAAACCATCAAAGCGAGTGCCATTTAAAATATATTGCTAATAAGTTATTTATTTTTTTAATTAATCATCGAGACATACACCCCCCCACACACACACACATTAATTTTCCACTATAGAATAAAAAAAAATGTTTCATTTTTAGGATAACAAAAAATCTTTACAATACTGTCAGTCTGGATAATAAATCCATTATTTTCACCCTCATGATTCTATGGTTATTTCTTTTTTACTGCCATTCACGAAAAGATCAAAGATCAACTATAAAACGTAAAATAATCGAAAAAATAAACAATCCGAAAATTTAATTATCTAAAAAAAGAAAAATCATCTTCCACACAAAAGAGAAGAATTTACGAAAAGCGTAGGAGTTTTAACAAAATGGAATTTATGCTTTTTATGGGGAGGGCAATATAAAAATATGAGATGGCACATGTCAAAAATGCACCCTGTCTAATTGTACAGTTTTATCAGACAAGAAACAGGCCCCGTGGAAAATCTCATATTCGCGGTCAAAAAAGAGAAATTGAACTGGTATGGGCACGTCATAAGATTCAAAAATATTTCCACTGACACCCTACAAACGTAACAAGAGGCGGACAGATGTAAATAATGGACTGACAATGTCACTGAGCGAACCGGAAGATTCAGACATATTGTGGGAGCCGCTCGGGTGTGCAGTGCCCCTAAAGCAACAGACGGTCATTTAACTGATAATGATGCATGTTTAATCAATTTGTAGTTGCAGCAAATTACAATGACACATGCTCATAAATTCGTCACAACTCTGTTTCTGACAATACTATAGTGAAGTCTATCGTATATACTAGGTATGGCCAAACCGCGGCTCGCGAGTCACATGCGGCTCTTTGACCTTTAATATGCGGCTCGCGAGTCACATGCGGCTCTTTCACATTTAATATACAGCTCGCGTGCCACATGCGGCTCTTTGACCTTTAATATAAGGCTCGTGAGTCACATGCGTCTCTTTGACCTTTAACATGCGGCTCGCGAGTCACATGCGGCTCTTTCACCTTTAATATGCAGCTCGCGTGCCACATGCGTCTCTTTGACCTTTAATATGCGGCTCGCGAGTCACATGCGGCTCTTTCACCTTTAATATGCAGCTCGCGTGCCACATGCGGCTCTTTGACCTTTAATATACGGCTCGTGAGTCACATGCGTCTCTTTGACCTTTAATATGTGGCTCGCGAGTCACATGCAGCTCTTTGACCATTAACATCCGGCTCGCGTGCTACATGCGGCTCTTTGACCTTTAATATACGGCTCGTGAGTCACATGCGGCTCTTTGACCTTTAGTATGCGGCTCGCGAGTCACATGCGACTCTTTGACCTTTAGAATGCGGCTCGCGAGTCACATGCGACTCTTTGACCTTTAGTATGCGGCTAGCGAGTCACATGTGGCTCTTTGATCTTTAATATGAGGCTGGTGAAAATATGTTGGTTGGCTCCGTTTTTTCATAACAGTTAATATAAAAGGTGAATAAGTAAATATCTAAACTTTATAATTATTTACTGGGTATGAATTGAGATCCCATTGGATTAAAACGTAAGTTTAATGTTCATGGTTAGTAAAAACATTTAGGAATTTAAATAATAATTTCAGTGCTAGATCTGAGTGAGGCTTTTTTTTTCATGTTGTGGGAAGGAATGGTGGGTGTTAGAGGGATTAAAGAAACTTCATTCAGCAAGGTTTACAGAGGAATATCAGACTAATTCAAAGCTAAAGGGATTGAAGAATTGGGTACACTGATGAAGAGAAAGTGGTCAAAAATGGCTTAATGAGTCTAACCTCTCAAACATTTGAACATTATCGTATGTGAATCTTATATTAAGCAAGTCTGTCCACTCCCTGATATATACAGTCCGGTTTTACAGTTTACTTTACAACACAAACATTTCGCAAAAGTTTTCACATGTCTTGTCTCACTTAAGCAAACAATCCACTTTTGTCGGGTATAATTTTCAAAGAATTTTTTCCTAACAATGGGTCACATAATTTCAGTGATACAACAGTCAGCAACAATATATTTTTCGTATGTTATCTTAAGTAACATTACAGCATCATCTTGATGTTAATTTTACAATAGGATTAACAAGTAATGAGAAGACCACACACGTAATAAAACCACTAGATTGTTGTGACCAAGTAAATGATTAAGTAATAACAAAAACCAGGTTTGCAGATATATCGTATATTAAGCAGTAAGTACACCAGGAGAGACTAGTAAGAGTGTATCGTATGAACTAGCGCTCAATCTATTTACTGTTCACTGTTACCTATTCACTGTTCCTTCTCTCCTACTAAATTTATAGTAGGCGGAAGATTCCAACATAGACTTTTAGAGGGAGGACACCACAACAACAACAGTCAGCCATTACACTGCAATGATATGCAAAGTTTTCGATGTGACTAGACTATCGATCACAATTTGATCGAACTATGATCAGGCAATACGCTAGATTCATTTGGAAGCCAGTAGAAACAAAAATTGGCACGGACGTAGTGGAGAGCAGGTCATGTGATATGAAAAATATATTTAAATGAATCACAGTTGATATGAAGTAAAAAAAATTATTGTGTCAAATATGAAACATTCATTCTTCAAAATACAGGGTGTCCATAAAGTTCGTGTGCACTTTAAAAATTTATAACTTTATTTGCATTTGGGATAGAAATAATCTGCAAAAAAAAATTTTGTAAAACTCAACCCAATCGATGGATAATCTTTCGCGCACCTAAAAAAATAACTTACGGAGAAAATTGCGCGCAAGCTTCTGAAATTAATCCCTTCCCCAAAATAATTCGTCTATTGCGTAAAAAATATTCAACTCGTACTCGTCCACAAAAGAAAGACAAAAGAAAAAAATAAAGCAGTGTTTCCCAAAGTGGGCGCTAGCGCCACCTTGTGGGCTCTGTTATGTTGAAAGTGGGTATTGGGATTTATTATTATTGTGTTCCTCCTAAGAGTTATAAAAAGAAAATATTTTTTCCGTACTAAGCCAGTCAACTCGGAGTTCACTGGAATCGACTCAGAAATTTCAACCCCCAAATGACCAAATCACCAAGAGTTGCTGTCGTGTAGCCATCTTGTATGCGCAACACAACAATTTCTGTTATTCCTTTGAATAAGCTGGCCATTTACACATCAAAAGACCCAATAACGCCAGCAACATCAGCGACAACTAAATTCTTTACGGAACATGGCGTAAGGGTGGTGTATCATCAAACGACCTGTTCACAAAAAACAGTGAGTTGGAATATTTATCTCTTTGTGTGAACCTTTTATCAAAGTTTCCGAGGAATTCTCATTTGTACGAAATAAAAAAAAAAAAAGAATAAAAAAACTTTTTTACGGACTATACATTTCAAATATGAAACATTCATTCTTCAAAATACAGGGTGTCCATAAAGTTCGTGTGCACTTTATTTGCATTTGCGATAGAAATAATCTGTAAAAAATGTTATAAATTTTAATGTACCTAGTTTTAAGTATAGCTAAAATAATTAATGTGATTTCAGGCATTACTGTAAATTAGTTGGCAAATGTTTTCTGTGAACTGCAAAATCGTATTACCCTTTGTATTGTTAATGATGGAGGACATGTGCAAACTTAAATAAAATTTCAATAAAACCTTAAAAATATAGATTTACTTCTTTCTAATCCTTTTTATAAATTATTTCTCTCGTAAATACAAATAAAGTTATAAAATTTTTAAAGTACACACGAACCTTATGGACACCCTGTATATACGACATACACACACACTTTTACATTGTTGTAAAAATATAAATAAATTGCGTGAATGAATAGAATATCTACTTAATCAAGGTTAATTTTATTTCATAAATTCAACTTTAAGAAATCAACCAATAGCTCTTCAGCTATAAAGCAAAATAAAAACGTACTTAGGTCACCATTTTTCCAATTTGCGATAAAAACCCAAAATATATAAATTTATAAAAAAATAAGCAAAAAGTATTTAAAAAATTAAAATAAAAATTTAATGTAAAAGCCTTTATTCTGTTGCATGACTACAATTGCCTGTTGAGGGATTTGTCTATGCATATATGTTTATAGAAAGGATTAACTCACTTAGGAAGTTTCTTTTTCCGCGGTCGACGTAGTTGGATGTTCGGGCAAGTATTTTTTCTCACTTGTTTCGATCTCTCAGTATGGTGTGAGTGCCCGAATGAGAAGGCTTTCTTTGGTGTGGTGGGAGTAAGTGAATACACCAAGTGTGCTCCTCTCTCCCTCCCTCTATATGCTTACTGATAGTAATCATCGATTGGCTTTGGTGCATTCTTTTATAGGCCGGAGATAGGCTCCAAATGAAAGCCAAAAAATATATTTTGTCGTCTGTCCATCGTTTGAGAATAGTCAGGTAGTGTGTTTGCGTCGACGTCTGGATGAAGTGATACCAAGTCTGGTTTTACGTGTCTTTTTTTTTTTTTAAACTTGATGAAATTTTAATTGCAGGGAGAGTTTATTTACTTTAGCGTATTTTAAAAGTCCCAACTATTCTTATTAAAACAAAAACAAAAAAAAAACTTGTTTAAATATTAAAATAATATATTTCACTTCGAAGATCTTTTAAAATAGGAAACTTAAAACCTCTCATTATTCTATATAATCTGATCTTAGATCACCCGCAGCTTGGAAGGAAACGGTCTACATACATTTACACCGAAAACATTTAGCGCCATCTGTATTCAAAATTTCTTTGTGGAAAGTAGGGACCAAAATGATGTCGAAATCAAATCTTAGAAATTCAAATGTTGTAAAACTCAACCGAATCGATGGATAATCTTTTGCGCACCTTACGGAGAAAATCGCGCGCAAGCTTCTGAAATTAATCTCTTCCCCCAAATAATTCGTCTATTGCGTAAAAAATATTCAACTCGCCCAAAAAGGAAAGAAAAAAGAAAAGAATAAATCAGAGTTTCCCAATGTGGGCGCTAGCGCCACCTTGTGGGCTCTGTTATGTTGAAAGTGGGCATTGGGATTTATTATTATTATTTTATTTTTAGGGCGGTGGGCATTTAACAATTTTTTTTTTCAAATTTTCATAAATTCTTCGATAGTGGCTACAAAAGGAAATTTCTAAACGGTATCTAAAGCTGTGGGAAGCTATCCAAATTTTCTTCATTGCTTTTCCAACCTCCAATATGGCTGAATGTGGTTTCAATGCAGTTACACAGCTTCTTACTAAACAAAGAAACCACCCGCAAATTACAAAACCAGGAGATCTAAGATTACTTCTCAGAAGCATGGAACCTAGAGTAAGAGCCTTAATCAGTAAACATCAAAGTCAACCATTGCATTTAAAACAATCAGATAAGCTATGAAATGAACCAAAAATAAGAGTCTTAGCCAGTAGGCACCAAAGTCAGCCATCGAATTGAAAATATTGAGATAAGGTATCAAATGAACCTAGAGTAAGAAGCTTAGCCAGTAGGCACCAAAGTCAGCCATCGTATTGAAAACATTGAGATAAGCTATCAAATGAACCTAGAGTAAGAAACTTAGCCAGTCAGCACCAAAGTCAGCCATCGTATTGAAAACATTGAGATAAGCTATCAAATGAACCTAGAGTAAGAGCCTTAGCCAGTCAGCACCAAAGTCAACCATTGCATTGAAAGCATTGAGATAAGCTATCAAATGAACCTTCAAAGCACCAAAGTCAGCCATCGTATTGAAAACATTGAGATAACTATCAAATGAACCTAGAGTAAGAGCCTTAGCCGTCAGCACCAAAGTCAGCCACGTATGAAAACATTGAGATAAGCTATCAAATGAACCTAGAGTAAGAGCCTTAGCCAGTCAGCAACAAAGTCAGCCATCGTATTGAAAACATTGAGATAAGCTATCAAATGAACCTAGAGTAAGAGCCTTAGCCAGTCAGCAACAAAGTCAGCCATCGTAAAAAACATTGAGTATCAAATGAACCTAGAGTAAGAGCCTTAGCCAGTCAGCACCAAAGTCAACCATTGCATTGAAAGCATTGAGATAAGCTATCAAATGAACCTAGAGTAAGAGCCTTAGCCAGTCAGCACCAAAGTCAACCATTGCATTGAAAGCATTGAGATAAGCTATGAACCAAAGTCAACCATCGTATTGAAAACATTGAGATAAGCTATCAAATGAACCTAGAGTAAGAGCCTTAGCCAGTCAGCACCAAAGTCAGCCATCAGAAAACATTGAGATAAGCTATCAAATGAACCTAGAGTAAGAGCCTTTAGCCAGTCAGCAACAAAGTCAGCCATCGTATTGAAAACATTGAGATAAGCTATCAAATGAAAAGAGCCTTAGCCAGTAGGCACCAAAGTCAACCATCGTATTGAAAACATTGAGATAAGCTATCAAATGAACCTAGAGTAAGAGCCTTAGCCAGTCAGCAACAAAGTCAGCCATCGTATTGAAAACATTGAGATAAGCTATCAAATGAACCTAGAGTAAGAGCCTTAGCCAGTCAGCACCAAAGTCAGCCATCGTATTGAAAACATTGAGATAAGCTATCAAATGAACCTAGAGTAAGAGCCTTAGCCAGTCAGCACCAAATTCAGCCATCGTATTGAAAACATTGAGATAAGCTATCAAATGAACCTAGAGTAAGAGAGCCAGTCAGCACCAAATTCAGCCATCCTATTGAAAAATTGAGATAAGCTATCAAATGAACCTAGAGTAAGAGCCTTAGCCAGTAGGCACCAAAGTCAACCATCGTATTGAAAACATTGAGAAAATGAATTGAGAAGAGCCTTAGCCATCAAATGATCGTATTGAAAACATTGAGATAAGCTATCAAAATGAACCTAGAGTAAGAGCCTTAGCCAGTCAGCAACAAAGTCAGCCATCGTATTGAAAACATTGAGATAAGCTATCAAATGAACCTGAACCTTAGCCAGTAGGCACCAAAGTCAACCATCGTATTGAAAACATTGAGATAAGCTATCAAATGAACCTTAAGAGCCTTAGCCAGTCAGCAACAAAGTCAGCCATCGTATTGAAAAACATTGAGATAAGCTATCAAATGAACCTAGAGTAAGAGCCTTAGCCAGTCAGCACCAAAGTCAGCCATCGTATTGAAAACATTGAGATAAGCTATCAAATGAACCTAGAGTAAGAGCCTTAGCCAGTCAGCACCAAAGTCAGCCATCGTATTGAAAAACATTGAGATAAGCTATCAAATGAACCTAGAGTAAGAGCCTTAGCCAGTAGGCACCAAAGTCAACCATCGTATTGAAAACATTGAGATAAGCTATCAAATGAACCTAGAGTAAGAGCCTTAGCCAGTCAGCAACAAAGTCAGCCATCGTATTGAAAACATTGAGATAAGCTATCAAATGAACCTAGAGTAAGAGCCTTAGCCAGTCAGCACCAAATTCAGCCATCGTATTGAAAACATTGAGATAAGCTATCAAATGAACCTAGAGTAAGAGCCTTAGCCAGTCAGCACCAAATTCAGCCATCCTATTGAAAACATTGAGATAAGCTATCAAATGAACCTAGAGTAAGAGCCTTAGCCAGTAGGCACCAAAGTCAACCATCGTATTGAAAACATTGAGATAAGCTATCAAATGAACCTAGAGTAAGAGCCTTAGCCAGTCAGCACCAAAGTCAGCCATCGTATTGAAAACATTGAGATAAGCTATCAAATGAACCTAGAGTAAGAGCCTTAGCCAGTCAGCAACAAAGTCAGCCATCGTATTGAAAACATTGAGATAAGCTATCAAATGAACCTAGAGTAAGAGCCTTAGCCAGTAGGCACCAAAGTCAACTATCGTATTGAAAACATTGAGATAAGCTATCAAATGAACCTAGGTAAGAGCCTTAGCCAGTCAGCACCAAAAGCCATCGTATTGAAAAACATTGAGATAAGCTATCAAATGAACCGTATTGTCAGCACCAAAGTCAGCCATCGTATTGAAAACATTGAGATAAGCTATCAAATGAACCTAGAGTAAGAGCCTTAGCCAGTCAGCACCAAAGTCAGCCATCGTATTGAAAACATTGAGATAAGCTATCAAATGAACCTAGAGTAAGAGCCTACCCAGTAGGCACCAAAGTCAACCATCGTATTGAAAACATTGAGATAAGCTATCAAATGAACCTAGAGTAAGAGCCTTAGCCAGTCAGCAACAAAGTCAGCCATCGTATTGAAAACATTGAGATAAGCTATCAAATGAACCTAGAGTAAGAGCCTTAGTCAGCAACAAAGTCAGCCATCGTATTGAAAACATTGAGATAACTATCAAATGAACCTAGAGTAAGAGCCTTAGCCAGTCAGCAACAAAGTCAGCCATCGTATTGAAAACATTGAGATAAGCTATCAAATGAACCTAGAGTAAGAGCCTTAGCCAGTAGGCACCAAAGTCAACCATCGTATTGAAAACATTGAGATAAGCTATCAAATGAACCTAGAGTAAGAGCCTTAGCCAGTCAGCAACAAAGTCAGCCATCGTATTGAAAACATTGAGATAAGCTATCAAATGAACCTAGAGTAAGAGCCTTAGCCAGTCAGCAACAAAGTCAGCCATCGTATTGAAAACATTGAGATAAGCTATCAAATGAACCTAGAGTAAGAGCCTTAGCCAGTCAGCACCAAAGTCAGCCATCGTATTGAAAACATTGAGATAAGCTATCAAATGAACCTAGAGTAAGAGCCTTAGCCAGTCAGCACCAAAGTCAGCCATCGTAAAACATTGAGATAAGCTATCAAATGAACTAGAGTAAGAGCCAGCCAGTCAGCACCAAATTCAGCCATCGTATTGAAAACATTGAGATAAGCTATCAAATGAACCTAGAGTAAGAGCCTTAGCCAGTCAGCAACAAAGTCAGCCAATTGAAAACATTGAGATAAGCTATCAAATGAACCATAAGAGCGTAGCCAGTTGAAAATTCAGCCATCGTATTGAAAACATTGAGATAAGCTATCAAATGAACCTAGAGTAAGAGCCTTAGCCAGTCAGCACCAAATTCAGCCATCCTATTGAAAACATTGAGATAAGCTATCAAATGAACCTAGAGTAAGAGCCTTAGCCAGTAGGCACCAAAGTCAACCATCGTATTGAAAACATTGAGATAAGCTATCAAATGAACCTAGAGTAAGAGCCTTAGCCAGTCAAAGCACCAAAGTCAGCCATCGTATTGAAAACATTGAGATAAGCTATCAAATGAACCTAGAGTAAGAGCCTTAGCCAGTCAGCAACAAAGTCAGCCATCGTATTGAAAACATTGAGATAAGCTATCAAATGAAGTAAGAGCCTTAGCCAGTAGGCACCAAAGTCAACTATCGTATTGAAAAACATTGAGATAAGCTATCAAATGAACCTAGAGTAAGAGCCTTAGCCAGTCAGCACCAAAGTCAGCCATCGTATTGAAAACATTGAGATAAGCTATCAAATGAAATGAACCAAAGTCAGCCATCGTATTGAAAACATTGAGATAAGCTATCAAATGAACCTAGAGTAAGAGCCTTAGCCAGTCAGCACCAAAGTCAGCCATCGTATTGAAAACATTGAGATAAGCTATCAAATGAACCTAGAGTAAGAGCCTTACCCAGTAGGCACCAAAGTCAACCATCGTATTGAAAACATTGAGATAAGCTATCAAATGAACCTAGAGTAAGAGCCTTAGCCAGTCAGCAACAAAGTCAGCCATCGTATTGAAAACATTGAGATAAGCTATCAAATGAACCTAGATAAAGCTAGCCAGTCAGCAACAAAAGCCATCGTATTGAAAACATTGAGATAAGCTATCAAATGAACCTAGAGTAAGTTTTAGCCAGTCAGCAACAAAGTCAGCCATCGTATTGAAAACATTGAGATAAGCTATCAAATGAACCTGAGTAAGAGCTTTTTTGTCAAAGTCAACCATCGTATTGAAAACATTGAGATAAGCTATCAAATGAACCTAGAGTAAGAGCAACCAGCCAACAACAAAGTCAGCCATCGTATTGAAAACATTGAGATAAGCTATCAAATGAACCTAGAGTAAGAGCCTTAGCCAGTCAGCAACAAAGTCAGCCATCGTATTGAAAACATTGAGATAAGCTATCAAATGAACCTAGAGTAAGAGCCTTAGCCAGTCAGCACCAAAGTCAGCCATCGTATTGAGATAAATCAAATGAACCCAGAGTAAGATCAGCACCAAAGTCAGCTATCGTATTGAAAACATTGAGATAAATCAAATGAACCTAGAGTAAGAGCCTTAGCCAGTCAGCACCAAATTCAGCCATCGTATTGAAAACATTGAGATAAGCTATCAAATGAACCTAGAGTAAGAGCCTAAGCCAGTCAGCACCAAATTCAGCCATCGTATTGAAAAACATTGAGATAAGCTATCAAATGAACCTAGAGTAAGAGCCTTAGCCAGTCAGCACCAAATTCAGCCATCCTATTAAAAAACATTGAGATTTCAAAATGAACCTAGAGTAAGAGCCTTTCAGCACCAAAAGTCAGCCATCGTATTGAAAACATTGAGATAAATCAAATGAAAGATTCAGCAACAAAGTCAGCCATCGTATTGAAAACATTGAGATAAGCTATCAAATGAACCTAGAGTAAGAGCCTTAGCCAGTCAGCACCAAAGTCAGCCATCGTATTGAAAACATTGAGATAAGCTATCAAATGAAAGTAAGAGCCTTAGCCAGTCAGCACCAAAGTCAGCCATCGTATTGAAAAAACATTGAGATAAGCTATCAAATGAACCTAGAGTAAGAGCCTTAGCCAGTCAGCACCAAAGTCAACCATCGCATTGAAAACATTGAGATAAACTAACAACTAAACATTTGTTGTTTTTTTTTGGCATTTATAATAGAAATTAAAATTATTTTTGTCCTAATATCTGTTATCTTGCCATGAAAGATGAATTCAGTATAATATTAGAAATTCAATTTTAGATGGTAGGTGGGGGGGCGTTACCGAAAATATTTATGCCCAAAGAGGGCGCTCGTTAAAAAAAATTTGGGAAACTCTAATAAAGCAAAGTCTAAAATCCAACATTTTTATATTCCAGAAAATATTTAGGCAATTTTACAAAAATTCTTCTTTCTTAAGAAGACAATTTTCGTACATTAAATAAACTAGACAACAAAGTATTTCTTAATGACTCCTTTTACTACTTTGATTCAGATTTTTACTCTAACTGCAGACTGGTTACTTCATATGTTGTCTTTTTATTTACACCTGATGTGCATACTAGTAATAGATACATGTCTACAGTTAAATCTTACTTATTATAAAACGCAGATTTTGTGTGTGTGTGTGTGTGTGTGTGTGTGTGCGTTTATACATTGGATCGGATTTCCTGCATTTTTCAACCGATTTCAACAACACTTCACAGGACTGCGTAAAATTACTTTGCGGTGGTTCTGGCAGCGCCCAAAATTGGAAAAACACTATTGTTTTTGCACGAAATCAATTTGAGAACACGATAAAACACGATTCTGTCGCCAGAATGAAAGGGGGACAACTCATATCGTGTTATACTTATTATAAAACCCAGGTTGTTTGCGTGTGTGTGTGTGTGTGTGTGTGTGTGTGTTCGTTTATATATGGGATCGGATTTCCTACATTTTTCAACCAATTTCAACAAAACTTCACTTTTTTTTGGCAGGTAGTGTTTCTTATTGTCTTGCACACTTTTTTCTTTATTTTTACATTCAGAATGCTTTAAAAATTCCATTTACAAGACAATTGTTTATAATAAAATTCTATTCAATCGATATATTCATAATGATTGAAACAACAAAAAAAAACTAATTAAGACATGCGTGTTCGTCAACCTTAAACAATAATCTTTGTCAATTTTATTTTTCAGTCTTTATGATGGTCGATACTTGATCTATCTCTTACTGTTACATCCCCGAGCAACGCCGCGCTCTACTGCTAGTATTTAATAGAAAAATACTCACTTTTTTTTTCTAAAGTGTGTTACCTGAAGTTCCTGTAATGTCTAATTGCCTAATAACTATAAATGCTAAACAATTGAAAGTTTACATTATTCGGACTATTCTCCTCATCTTTATCGCCATATTTATTACAACGTTTCGGTCGCTGTACGCTCCGGTCTTCTTCAGTGTATAAAAGCGTTAGTTAGATTCAGTGACAGGAACCAAAGAGGGTGAGTTCAATACCCGGTTAAGGCGGTGGAGAACTTGGAGATGGGAATTAACAGGAGATAACTGACATCCCTCAAACACGGCGCGTGGAACTAGAACAATCTACTCCAGTGAGTAAAATAAAGGGTTCAATTCGACATTCCAACCACCTGAAGAAAGTCGGAGCGTACAACAGCCGATAAAATAAAATAAAATAAAAACAACGGAATCATTACAAAAACAGAATTGTTAAAAATTGAGAAATTTATTTTTGAATGATTTATATCACCATTTTTACAATTTTTCACATAATCGTAGAATTTATGATTATTATTATATAGACTGGCTTTTTTCACACCAGTTGATGGTTTACTAAGGTCGTTACCGAATGTGACACAAGGTCGAGGTTTAAAGTTGATTTACCGGCAATACCCTGAAAAACTTAGTCAAGACCCCCCTCGGCAATCCCTTTGGGTACGCCCCAGACGCCGAATAATGACCTCAGTTCCTCTCCCGAAGGAGAGGTACTACTTAGCAGGGTGGCTTGAGCTAATATTAATATTATTAAATAATCCAACTTTTCAGACAGAAGCCAGGGAATTATAAATGTTTTACTATGAATGCTCTTTAATACTCCAGCACCCTCCTGAGTATTCTGGCTGTTTTAAATAATATCGGTGCCTGAATGGTTTGGATTATTATTATTGTTATTATTATTATTATTATTATTATTATTATTATTATTATTATTATTTCCTTTGATTTCTGGCGTTTAGACATTTCTTTCCAGGTCCTACCCAGAGATTTAAGGTTAGAAATGGCATCATGACACTTTCCACTGACAAAAAAAAAAAAAAAAAAAATACATAGATAAAGCCCTTCGTAAAATGTGTGATGTACTTGTCAGAACAATTTTTTGTATCTCTTTGAGGCATAGACTTCCAGGAATCCCTTCAATTAGTCTACTGCAGTCTTTTCCAACCAGTCCTAGGGCTCCAACTACAACAGGGATTGTTGATGTTCCCATATGCCACATTTTCGAGATTTCTATTTCAAGGTCCTTGTATTTTGACAACTTTTTGAATATCTTCAAAGATACATTGCAGTCAGCAGGGACTGCCATATCAATAAGGAGACATTTTTTTTGATTGTGGTCTTTAATGGCAATATCTAGGCGGTTGGATTTGATTGTTCTGTCAGTGTATATTGTGTAGTCCCATAGAATTTTAACAGGTCCTATCTCCGTAACCGGGTCTGGGTGGTGTTCATATCAGTTTCTTTCAGTTTCCTTCCCGTAGAAGTTGCATAGTTTCCCGTGCAGATATTGGCCCACTCTGTCATGTCGGGTTTTATATTCAGTGGGTGCCAATATCGTGCAACCTGATAAAAGATGATCAATCATCATCATTATTATTATCATCATCATCATCATCTTCATCATTATTATTATTGTCATCATCATTATCATCATCTTTATTATTATTATTATCATCATCATTATCATCATTATCATCATCTTCATTATTATTATTATTATTATTATTATCATCATTATTATTATCATCATCATTATCATCATTATCATCATCTTCATTATTATTATTTTTATCATCATCATTATTATTATTATCATCATCATTATCATCATCATCATTATTATTATTATCATCATCATTATTATTATCATCATTATTATTATCATCATCATTATTAATATCATCATTATTATTATCATCATCATTATCATCATCATCATCTTCATTATTATCATCATCATTATTATCATCATCATTTTCATCATTATTATTATTATTATTATTATTATTATTGGTTTGCAATCCCCCCAAGTTTTTCGAGGTTGTTCTCAGTACGCCAATAAAAAAAAATAGCACAAACAGTATCAATCATCTTCATGTATCAAATCATTATCATTATTCGATATGTGTAAGTGTACACACGCATATACACACGCATCCTATTCTGCTATTCGGGAATTTAATAACAAGCATAATTAATTTCCGTTTGCTATTTATTCTTAGATTCATTGATTCTATTTACTTCCCTCGTTCCACGTTAGTTTTGCTCCTAACACAAAGTGCCGACCACCAAATGTCGCTACATGTTACGGTGTTTTTCGTTCAGTAGTGTCTATAGCGGAACAAAAAACAAAAAAAAAACTGGTATAAATTTACATAATTATCGATTTATATTTAAATAAAAAAAAAAGAGAGAAAGGAGAAAGAGAATTTGGTGCAACGAGAACCGTTCAGATTTTTCTACTATGAAATTAAATAATCGAGAGAGAAAAAAAAAGCTTTCTTTTATTTTATGTGCAATATTATTACATATCCCCCTCATTTGACGAAGTTAAGCAACACCGAACTCGATCAGTATTTAGATGGGTAACTTGTGACAAAATCAAATGAAACCAATAACTAAGATAATAATAATAATAATAATAATAATAATAATAATAATAATAATCTGGTATGAACACCACCCAGACCCGGTTACGGAGATAGGACCTGTTACAATTCTATGGGACTACACAATACACACTGACAGAACAATCAAGGCCAACCGGCCAGATATTGTTATTAAACAACACAAACAAAAACGGTGCCTCCTTATTGATATGGCAGTCTCTGCTGACTGCAATGTATCTTTAAAGATATTCAAAAAGTTGTCAAAGTACAAGGACCTTGAAATAGAAATCTCGAAAATGTGGCATATGGGAACATCAACAATCCCTGTTGTAGTTGGAGCCCTAGGACTGATTGGAAAAGATTGCAGTAGACTAATTGAAGGGATTCCTGGAAGTCCATACCTCAAGGAGATACAAAATTTGTCCTGACAAGTACAGCCTACACCTTACGAAGGGCTTTATCTATGTAATTTAATTTTTTTTTTTTTTTGTCAGTGGAAAGTGTCATGATGCCATTTCTAACCTAGGTCCCTGGGCGGGACCCGGAAAGAAATGTGTAAACGTCAGAAAATAAAAAAATAATAATAATAATAATAATAATAATAATAATAATAATAATAAAAGAATTAAAAAATTGATGCAAGTTATAAAGAAACCGGAAATAATTTCTGGTCACGTGTGGGATTTTATGACCTCCCACTTCCGGAAATGACAGAATCTTTCCAACGAGATGTGTTTTCAGTAGCCCTATTCATGAAATAGGGCATGTGGCCGAGTGGTTAGAACGTTCGCATTCTGACCATGGAAAGTTGGCCCCCTGAGCCGGGCCAGGAAGTTTTTCTCCCCGGAGTCGATCCTCCAGATCTACAAATCAACAATTCGCCCTTGCATGGAGTATTGCTACCATATATGGTCTGGGGCACCTTCTGTTTTCCTCGGGGTTCTTGATATGCTGCAGAGGCGGATATGCAATATAATTGGCCCTGATCTGGCATCTCGTCTACAGTCACTTTCTCACAGACGCGCCGTCGCCTCTCTCTGTCTGTTTTACAAATACTTTCATGGCAATTGCTCCGAGGAGCTGCATTCGCTGGTTCCCAGACTTCATGAGTTCAAGCCCCCTACGAGGCTAGCATCCCGCTCTCATCCTTTCACTGTTGAAACTCTTAAATGTAGCCGTCTCTCCTATTCCAATAGCTTCATGTCTCGCACCTCTCGTCTGTGGAACTCCCACCCTATTCCTGTTTCCCTGTGAGCTATAATCTCCAGCTATTCAAGTGTAATGTCAATCGACATCTCCAGTTGCCTTGATCTATCCACTACCCTCATCCTTTCTTCTATCACTCCTATCTGATCTTGCTCTAAACTTTCTGTAACCCCTTGCGTCCTAGTGGCTTCCCGACTTGCTTGGGGTGAAATTCTTAAAAAAAAAAAAAATAATCTCACCATGGTCGATTTGTTATTGGTCGATCCCAGCGTCCAGCACCAAGCCTTGTAAATAAAATTGGGTAGACGGAAATCTTGGGGTTCATTGATAGCTGTGCTAGCACGATGTCACAAGTCAACTTGGCCGAGAACGTGAGCATGCTGGCCTTGTTCAAATTGTTATACTACGCTAGATAACACCCTCTTTAACTATAATTAATATCTGCTCAGAGGGTTGATAAGCCATAAAAACAAATCAATCAATCAAAAATCCCTTATTTAAGATCTAGTTCGAATTCCAGTCGAATCCATTACATTCACTTACGTGCTAATACTCTTGGGAAATGTATGAATCCTCTTCTTAATGGGTAAATAGCAGGACAGATGACAACTGGTCTACCGCAGAAAGAGATGGCAATCTACTGCGGGAAAAAATCTGCCTCGTCAGTCATGTATCGAAAGATACAGGATCGCTTAAGCATGGTGCATAACTGAACTGTGTTCAACTTACATATTTTAAAAGCCTGCTGATATTCAGGATTTTACAAAGACAAAATTTGGGTTGTTTATTGCTGTGTTTTTTTTTTCTCTCAAGCGAATACATAATTTAAATAGCGTTTTTATTTTTTTATCTATTTTCTAACTTGATAAATGTTACTGGTTTTTGAATAGTTTTTCACTGAAAATTAAACTAGTCGAAATTTTTTAGTAAAATTAATAGAATGATTGTTACAAAAACAAAAAAGAGCTAGCCTAAAGCAATAACATGTGAAAGTCAGAAATACTCTATCTTGAATGGCTCTTGGGCCTTGTACTGTACAATAATAATGATAATAATAATAATAAATATCACAAAATGTTTCAATAACTATAAGGACGCTTCAAGAGCACTGAGCCACTTTACGCTAAACTGGGGTCGCCTCACTATCGGCCTGACTTAAACCTGCAAAAACAAAAAGTCTGTGAAAGTTTTCCTTTGAAATCAAAGACTGTTAATAAACACCAAGGATATATAAAATAATGGTCGCCAAAGTTGAAGTTTATTACAGCGAGGTGCAATGACCTTATGTAACAAAGATCAAAGCATAACAATCGATTGATTTTTATCAATAATTGGCCAAATCTATACGCCTGGGAAAATTGCTAATCGAGGAAAAATGTCAGGAAACACGAAAAAAGAAAAAATGTTCCTGGATTGGATGTAAAGGTCATTGGAAGGTCGAAACGTCCAGTGTGGGATGAAGAAATCAGATATACATGCGCGGACGGATATACACATACGTGCTTTTTACTTTTTTTTCTTCTTTTTTTCTTTTGCTTTTTTTTTTTTTTTCTTTTTAACAAACACATTTGTTCCAAATTCTATCCATCGGCGTGTGACTAAAAAACAAATCTATAAGTATTTATCTGTCTATTTATCGTTAGATATTTGCTTAAAAATACTTAGAGGCATGTCATACTCACTTCACTACTGACACAAATGCAGACACACGACGAGATACTGTTATGCTTACGTAAACATAGACAAAAATAAATAGGAGTGTATGTATGTGTACGTGTATATGTATTTTTTAATGGCATTTCAAAACCTTCATTTTAAGGGTACTTAATAATGCCAGGATTTGTTTAATGGGGGATATTTACTGTTTTACTTTGAAAGTTGAGGTGATTTCAATTTTTTTTCTGTGACTAGGTCCGGCACAAAGCAGTCAATATTTTTCATGAGAAGTCCCTTTTCCATAGGTACCCCACATTCGACATGCCGTGGGGTAATATCAATGATGAACTGTCCAAGGCAGAGGCATTCAAGTCCTGGCGGTATTTGATATACCCCCATGATATGTAAATGAACTCATACAGATTAACACACACACACACACACACACACACACACACACACACACACACACACATTATGCATGTATATACAAACACATACACATTATGTATACATACACACCATATGTATATACGCACACGCATTATGTATATACACAAATATTATGTATGTATCTACACACACATTATTTATGCATATATGCACGCACACATATATACATTATGTATGCATGGACGCAAGCACGCATGCATACATTAAGTATATATATATATATATATATATATATACGCACCCACACACACATATATATATATTATGTATGAATATACGCACGCAAACATATGTACATGATGTATGCATATGCGCCCTCACACATATATACATTATATATGCATATACGTGCGCACAAATACATACATTATGTATGTATATACAAACCCACGTGCATACACATTGTGTATGCATAAACACACCCACACATATATACATACACTATGTATGCATGTACTTGCGCGTACGTACATGCATTGTGCATATATATATGCACCCACACATACATATATTATGTATATATACACACATATGTATATATTTTACACACACACACACACACACACACACACACACACACACATATATATAT
Source organism: Acanthosepion pharaonis (assembly GCA_903632075.3). NCBI lineage: Eukaryota > Metazoa > Mollusca > Cephalopoda > Sepiida > Sepiidae > Acanthosepion > Acanthosepion pharaonis. Next base: position 494,861 of record CAHIKZ030004282.1, read on the forward strand.
ATATATATATATATAGTGTATTGATTGGGGCAGCAGATCATTATTCAAACCTATAGTGTTAAATATAACAGACAACGAATGTCTATTATGTTTGACCATAAGCTTCATAGTGGCTTTTAGTTTCGAAGAAAACAAAAGGTATCCAAGATTTGATATTTTTTATTATTCTGTTCTTCGATCATATATATATATATATATATATATATATATATATATATATATATATATATATATATATATATAGTGCTGTTCGATAAAAGTGACTCACCTGATTTTTTTAATTAAAAATTTTTTCGCCTATTGTTTTGGGGGTCAAATTAATTTTAATCTTACTAATATAAAGACCCCTTCCTGACCACCTAGTAAAAATATTTACTCACCCTAAGGTATTCTATTGATAATTATAATTTGGGATATAAATGAGATTTAGGGAAAAACTCAGTGCAAAAAAAGTGACTCACTTATTACCTGCAACTTGTAATCAATAGAAACATAACCGAACAGCTTTAAATAAAGAATAATAGAGGTATAATTTATTTATAATAGGTAATATAGTTTGAAATATCTAATAATCTATGGGTCCTCCTTTATTTTGAATAACCTTTTCAACCCTTTTTGGCATTGACTTGATTAGGTTCTGGCAAATCTCATCTCTAATCATTGAATTTCATTCGGATATGAAATTCATAATCAAATCCTCTTTGTTGCTCAACTGCTTTCTCGAGAGCCTGTACTTTATAATGCTCCATAAGTTTTCTATGGGGTTGAGGTCAGGAGATTGTCATAACACTCACCTGCTTTTCATCAAAGTATTCCTTTATCAATTTTGATTTGTGACAGGGAGCATTATCCTGCATAAAAATGAGATTGGTGGGGTCGATTTTTCACCCTTTCAGCAGAAGGGAGCAGACAAGACTCTAAAATTCTCTTGTACTGCTCGCTCCTGAAGGTCTTTTCAATAGGTTTTAAGAAACCAATTCCATGAAAAAAAAGGCATCACCAGAACATTATACTGAACGGATGCTTGACAGTACTTACTGCTAAATTCAAAGAGCTTTCAAAGCTTCTTCTTCGGATTTTAGATCGCTTATCCTTTCGTTTCATCGGTGAAGAGAATATTTAATAAAAAAAAAATCAGGTGAGACACTTTTATCGAACAGCACTGTATATATATATATATATATATATATATATATGTATGTATATATATATATTTTAAAGGCTCATATATATATATATATATATATATATATATATATATATATATATGTATATATATATATATTTTAAATATATATATATATATATATATATATATATATATATATATATATATATATATGTATGTATATATATATATATTTTAAAGGCTCAAGTACTAATATTCCATGGTTATAATTTATTACATTCAAAAAGAAATCGGAAAATATAACTCCGGGTATAAAAAACAAAATTTTAGTGAGAGTGTATGTGTGGGAGTGGGAAACAAGTGTGAGAGGGAAATATATGAAAGCTCTAGAGAGAGGGTGTAACAGAAGAAAGAAGATCAGGAAAGGCCTAAAGGTGAAGGTGGGGATTAAAATTTAACAGACAGAAGTATTAAAGAAAGGAGTTAAATAACGGTTTAAATGAGTGAGATATAGATAAATATGAATAATTTTCAGATGCATAAATCACTACCGTTTCGCTGACCTAAAATTAAAACTAAAACAGATACCGATATATATATATATATATATATATATATATATATATATATATATATATATATATATATATATATATATCAGTGTGTGTGTGTGTGTGTGTGTAAAATATATTTACATATATACCCACCATACATACAGCCACAAATAAAAAGAAAAAAGTAGCGGGAATCTGGTTGGAACAATTACACAGAGACGTAATCAATATGTGATTAGCCAACAATAGAAGCTCTAGTGGAAATTGCTAATCAAACATAAATTATCTCCAAGTGTTTTTCAGACTGTCTTTCATCTTCTTTTAATTGTCTGTATTTATATCGATATATATGTGTGTGTGTGTGCGTATATATATATATATATATATATATATATATATATATATATATATAGAGAGAGAGAGAGAGAGAGAGAGAGAGGGGGGGGAGAGAGAGAGTGAAAAAGAAAGAAAGAAAGAAAGAGAGAGATTTAATAGACGAATTTGAATCAAAACTCCTTTTCAGATAAATCTATTTTGCAAGCAGTTTTTATTTAGCAGAAAACAAAAACAAAAACATTTACATCTTTGTTTCATTATTTATAAAAAAAAAATGAACGGGAACACCCACCAATTACAGTGTGGGTGTGTCTGTTTATCTATCTATCTATCTATCTATCTATCTATCTATCTATCTATCTATCTCTCTATCTCTATATATATATATATATATATATATATATATATATATATATAGATAGATAGATAGATAGATAGATAGACACACACACACACACACACACACACACACATATACACACACACACATATATATATAGAGAGAGGGGGAATTTAATAGACGAATCTGAATCAAAACCTCTTATTAATCTATTTTGTAAGCAGTTTTTATTTATCAAAAACATTTGCATCTTTGTTTTATTATTTATAAAAAAAGATGGA
>CAHIKZ030004282.1:502500-542500 GCA_903632075.3 Acanthosepion pharaonis
CTCAGTCCACCTGTTCCTGCAGAGGTTGAATATAAAAAAGATTTGTCTACCTAAGGCTTCTTTCTGTCTCTTTTTCAACTTTTATATAACTATAGCAAATTTAAACACAACTTTTCTAACTGGACTAACGTTTATTTTCCGTGTTTTTAACGAATAAAAGAATACTGAGCTGTTACGTGTTATCTGTCCTTTACGGCAGCGAATGCTGGACGATTTCCTCAAATATGAAGAATAGACTCGAGGCGACGGAGATGTGGTTCTACAGAAGGATGCTAAGGATATCATGGACCGAGCGTGTAAGGTCTTAGAGAGGATGCAAACAAGAAGGAGGCCTATACTTTACATCAGGAAGAGAAGAGGCAGCTGAAGTTTCTGAGACACATAATGAGGAAGGAAGGCCTGGAGAATCTGATACTCTTATAGAGGGAAAGAGAGACAAGTGAAAACAATGCGTGACATACCTAGTGGCCTTAAGCAAGTGGATGACAGAACATGGTCTGGGGGAGGAAGCAGAGGGAAGGAACTTGTTGAGAGCTGCAAGGGATAGAGGGAGGTGGAGAGACATGATCGCCTACGTCCTAAAAGGACACGGCACATAAAAAGAATTTTAATAGCTTATCTTTTTGTCACATATTCTGTAGTTCCATGTGGGAATATTTTTCTTTCCACGTGTACACTTCCTATTATTAAATAGGTCAAGTGTATTGGACACCTCTTTGTACGCTGCTCTTCGGCTCGGTTGTGATAAAATTCAGCTATACGCATTTTTTGTAGTTACCTGACCTCCGGATATTAACGGCATTTACACCGTTGTATATATATTTTAAGACAGAAAACTGTTTCCATATATTTCTTATGGTCTTGGGGCTTGCGCTAACATGGCCGCCGATATTTCATCAACTCCTTCCACCATGATGTATACTACGTGGTTGTAAGCTCCGCCTCTTTAATCCTATGGAGGCCATTACTTACTTAACGACGTAGTAGCACTGAACGTAAATTTGGTTGATATTTAATCCAAATGTTTTTTTTATTCATGCGTATTCACCTGGCCTTTTTCAAGGATTTTATTGTTCATTCATGCTATTTTTCCAGAGATATTTACCTGTCATTGTAGGATATTTAATTAAACCACCATGTGTGTGGAGAATTTTACTATGACACCATTTCACAAAACTAAATTGGTATTGTCACATGTGGTTGAATTGTATCATTTTGTTTCAAGCAAGCATTTGTGTTTGGCGTAGTAAATCCATGTTCAGTGGAAGTTAATTTTTCTTCCCCCGCCAAAAAAATGTATGTTGAAAACATCAAGTTCCGTAGCATTGGTCATTTCCTGCGAAAGACACATGCATAGACTACCATCCATTTCTGGATAAATAAAAGTACTAACAGCTCCAGAATTTTTTTTTGTTTCAGGACTACTTAGCACCTTGAAATTTTCAAATATCCATGTCCTGAAAATTAACTTTGAAATAGTGCGTGACTTCGCCAAGTCAAATGCATTGCAGCCACGTACAGAAGGCCATTCCAGATCATAAAGAGACATTAAACTTTTTAATACACGCATTAGCAATGCAAAAAACAAAATTTGTTTGGGCAAGCTGAAACCAGTTTTTCACGGATATAACAATGCGCTGAAGGAGAGAAACGTAAACAGGAAAATAAATCTTTCGTTCCTAACTCTCGTTACAGACTGTAACTCTCGTTACAGACTGTAACTCTCGTTACACACGGTAACTCTCGTTACAGACAGTAATATTCGTTACAGACTGAAACGGTCTAAAGTATTTTGACAAAGAACAAAAAATGAATTTTGAACATTTTGTCCATAATTTTCATTTGGATGTAGAACAAATTATCCGAATATTGGGAAAATACAAATAAAACAAATAAACATATATATCCTGTCGATTGAATTTACTAACATTTTTTTTATACAGGGTGTCCATAAAGTTCGTGTGCACTTTAAAAAAATTATAACTTTATTTGTATTTGCGATAGAAATATTCTGTAAAAAATGTTATAAAGTTTAATGTACCTAGTTTTAAGTATAGCTAAAATAACTAATGTGATTTCAGACATTACTATAAATTAGTTGGCAAATGTTTTCCGTGAACTGCAAAATCGTATTACCCTTTGTATTGCTAATGATGAGGGACATGTGGAAAGTTAAATAAAATTTCCATAAAACCTTAAAAAATATAGATTTACTTATTTCTAATCCTTTTTCAAATTATTTCTCTCGTAAATACAAATAAAGTTATTTTATTAAAGTGCACACGAACTTTATGAACACCCTCTATATATGAGTGAAAGTGAAAGGAAATAGGTTCATATTGATGATCGTATCGATACACACGGACGATAAAAGAAATCTGACAGTTGTGTACAGTATATACATGAGCATAAGTATTACATATCCTGATTATTTTTCTGCGGTTGTCTTCATTTAAGAGTTCCGTCTATATCTAACCTTTAAACGGTGATGCATGCTGCGATAAATTCAATGTGATGAAAGACGACAGGGCAAACAGGTTCAGCATTTTATTCACTTCGAGTCGTTTGAGAGAGGTCGCTGGCACGTCTGAGAATTGTTGCGCATGTTGTACATGATGCATCAGCAGTGCTTCAAAGTTGGCAAGAGTAGTCAAATCTTCTTTCCTCCACCCGTATACCAGGTTCTGGACGGCCAAGTTGGGAATGAGGTCGCCAAGGAGCGAAGCATGATAAACTTATCAAGGGCAGACCGCACGACCTTCACGGTACAGTTCAGATAAATATGGCCCCAGGAACCGTTTGGAATCGTTAACTTACAACAGGACTTCGCTGTTAGCCAAACTTACACTTACGCCGTGGTCTACATTTCCATTGGAATTTTGAGAGGATTACCTTTCAACGTAGATTTGCGGAGCGACAGCTTTCAAATTGTATTTACCTATGACACATAAGCCCAATCTCTGACATCATGATTCCAACATTCGTTCACCTTTGGTGTATGTGGCGGGAACGTTCAGCAGTACGGCTAGAAAATTATTCAGTCTACTTTTCTGCTAATACGGCAACAGGAATGCAATATTGCCACTCATCTGAGATCTGAGATAATCAACATCCTCTGCAAGACGTTTGACAACTTGCGTGGCCAGCATGAGTGCCAGATTGTTCCTATTAAATATGTAAGAACATGATGTGACAACACCTGACTCTTTCAGCTGGCCCGCCTCTAACCTATTCTTATTCTTATTATTATACTATTTTTAAAAATTTCATTCATTGGCCTACTATACCTACATTATATATTACAGACATGATCTGTATAGTATGTGCCTTACTAGGGCTATCTACAGTTGTTTTCTCTTAGACTGTTTGTTAACCACGGCTAGAAAACCTAGTCTCTCCTGCCATTTTACATATAGCTGGATAGGGGAGTCATTAATTCATACTTTTTTCGATGGTAGAGGTTTTTCGCTTGTTTCTTGTTTAGGATTGGGTTTCCGGTTGCTTCTAAAGTGTTTTCGTTCTCTTTCACTTCCAGTAGCCACTTGCGCCTTCGCGACATTATCACCTTGCTTGGGGTAAATTGATATATATATATATATATATATATATATATATAAATATGGGATAAAGTGCTCAATATCAGAGACAGAGCGAGTGTAAATATAAAAGTGAACATAAACGTGAATATATATATATATATATATATATATATATATATATATATATATATCAACTTTATATTTACATGATCTATCCCTAATATTTAGCACTTTATATAAATATACCATACTTTAAAATTGCATATATGATCGCAAACTTATATATATATATATATATATATATATATATATATATATAAAGAAATGAAATTTAAGGTTTGCTATAATTATGGGATGAAGTGCCCAATATCAGAGATAGAGCGTATGTAAATATATATACACCTGAGTGTTGACTTCAATGTTCATATATATATATATATATATATATATATATATATATATATATATATATATATATATATATATATTCAGTCGTATGGATATGAGTTTGTAACCCCAGGTTTCACGATTTTTGCGATCATATATATAGTTTTAAGGTATATTTATGTGTTAAAGTGCTCAATATTAGGGATAGATCGTATGTAAATATAAAAGTGAACATAGAAGTTGAACTCAATGCCCACATATATATATATATATATATATATATATATATATATGGAGAGAGAGGGATATAAAATGAGAGAGAGACGATTTTCTTTTATTTTGTTTTTATGGCTTATCAACCTTTTGTGGGTTATTTAAAGTTGAAACATATGTTGGATTTAGCTCCTCTTTAATTCCCTAATTGTTCACTAGGGGTCGCTCTCCCTACACCATAAACACTGGACAGATTCTTGACTAGTTCTCTTTTTCACTTTGCAGATAGTCACTAACCGGTCGGATGTGGCACAAGGCCGAGTTTATTGTGGGGTGTCCGAGTCCAGTGTCTCGGCCAAAAATTCCCCGTAGACGCCGTAAAAACGGGATCGGGTAGCTGTCTATCACCCTAGACGAGGCTATGCCGAAGAGCAGAGGCTCGTCTGGGTTCCTCTCTGCACGAAGTTTGACAAGCACACTGTGGAAGACTACAGCGGACACATTTAAAAATGTAATCTCTTGCAGAGATCCGCGTTTTCGCCCATCTGTGGGAAAACGCCATAAAACACACATACTCGTACGTACGAACATTCACCAAAATACAAACTCTACGTTTACACACAAATACAAATGTTGATGTCTTTGTCACTTGTAAATTTGTTGTTTAATACATATATTTGTTGATATATATATATATATATATATATATATATATATATATATATATATATAAAAGAAAGAGGTTGTATTGGTTCCAACGAGAGAAAAGTATGTATATTAAAAAGAAGAGAAGAGAGGTTCCGCAAAACATAAGGAAAAAATTAATTATTTTTAATAATATGTGGAAATCTCCGCTTTTACCTGAAGATGGTCGCGAGACCAGAAACACGTGTAGTAAAATTATGGAAAACAAAGCATAATATTTTTTTCTAAATAAATCCACATTACAACCAAAAACGTTTGCGGCACCTCTTTTCTTTTAATATATATATATTTATTTTTTATATATATATATATATATATATATATATATATATATATATCGGTCTTATTTGTTTTCTTTACCTCTTCGGTTGGACTCAACTTGAGTCCGCCATGTTCTTGTAGTTGGACCTTCTTCTAGCAGGAATAAACTCACGTGTTCCTAATTTAACAACACTTAAGCCCACACGGTTCTCTACAGATATTTTGAATTGTAGGAGGTTGCTTAAAGTACCCGATTTTCCCAAGTAATCTCCCATCTAAGTACTGACCGGGCACAGCACTGCTTACCTTCAAGGAGGATTAGGAGGATGTACCCATATATTGACAACCCTGTCACTCTTAGTTGCAGCAAATCTAAAACATTTCTTGTCTCTTTGCTCGTCAGACAGTTAATCATTTCATCGATTTTAATAATCTCCATAATTTCTTGCTATCAGCGTCTCTAAAAGGATTTCCTATTTAAATTACATTGCAATCACTTAAACTATTTCAAGATGAAAATGCATGCACCTTATGGTTTTTACAAAGGAGATTTTAGTTATTTGAGGAATGTGTATTTATTAAACAGAAATATAATGAAAATGTCCCAGAAGTTGTTCATTATTATTATTATTATTATTATTATTATTATTATTATTATTATTATTATTCGGAAATGAACTTCTCAGCAGTTTTTAAACAAGTTTTGAGATATTTTTTATTTTAAAAAATTTCATCAGTTAATCATTTTCCACAAATATTTTGAACAATTTCCTGTCATCTTTTATCGGAATTCATTTTCAGTGGTGAAAATTTTCTGTTAGTCAGACATGTTTACTATACCGGCATTTTGAAAGAAATAATATTTGGTTTCTTCTTTTGTGAGCCGTATCCCTTCATAAATAAAAAAAGTCAAACATTATTTTCAACAGCATCCAGTCCTTAAATTGACCTCTTAACCCTGAATCTTTCTTCATTTTTGTCTACAATTGCATTTTTTTTTTGTCTCCCCATACAATTTTGGGGTTAGAAATATCCGAGTATGGCAATGTAAAAATATCTTTAGAAAAATGGAATTAACAGATTTCTAGTAAAGTCCCCAAACAATGTCCAGAAATCGTTAATAGCGTAAATTTCTGTTTCTTTTTCATCAACCTCTTATCTCTGGTAGTGTTTTTGTGCATTATATATTTCTTGAAGACGAAATAGCTTTTTTTTTCTTTTTATCAGACAGATGTTCATTTACATAGATGAGGCTGATTGTAGAATAAAAAAAACGGTTCTTTTTTTTCTTTTATGTGTTATGTCCGTTCAAGACGTAGGCGATCATAGCTTTCCACGGTTTCCTGTCCTTTTAAGGTCTTAATGAACTTAGCCTTTTTGTTACCTCTCATAAAATTACTCCGCCATCCATTTACACAGGCTGTTACTGTTTGTTGTTGTTGTTGTTGTTGTTGTTCTTCTTCTTCTTCTTCTTCTTCTTCTTCTTCTTCTTCTTCTTCGTCGTCGTCGTCGTCGTCGTCGTCTTCTTCTTCTTCTTCGTCGTTGTCATCATCATCTTCTTCTTCGTCGTCGTCATCTTCTTCGTTGTCGTCTTCGTCGTCGTCTTCGTTGTCTTCATCTTCTTCTTCTTCGTCGTCGTCGTCTTCGTCTTCTTCTTCTTCGTCGTATTCTTCTTCTTCTTCTTCTTCTTCTTCTTCGTCGTCACCTTCTTCTTCTTCTTCTTCGTTGTCGCCGTCTTCGTCTTCTTCTTCTTCGTCGTCGTCGTCATCCTATGTTCCTTCAGAACTTTGGCGTTCAAGGTTCTTCACAAATCCCTATCGTTTGTAGCTCTTAATAAATTTTGTCTTTTTGTTATCTCTCCTTCATTTTGGTCCGCCATTAATTTTACTCAAACTCGTTAGGTAGTTTATATGCGTTTTCCTTAGAGGGGAGATAAGAAAAGAGGAGAGTAAGGAAGAAAAGATGAAGCCTTTGCAAAAGAAGGAAAGGCGGAAGAAGAAAATCATGAATAATAATAATAAGACAGAGATTCTTCTTCTGTGCCATATCCTTTCAGAATCTAGGGGATTATGGCTCTCCACAATCTCCTCCCGTTTGTAGCTGTTAGTAAAAATTTGTTTTTTTTAATTATTGTTCCCACTCCCTGATCTGACAGTCAAGCTTGTTAACTAGGTCATTCACTACTTACCTTTACCAATCCTGCCTTTAGTGTACCCTGTGAGTTTCATTCTCCAAGCCATCTTTTCTCATTTATGCCACAAAAATTTCAACTTTCTTTTTCTGGTTCTGAGCATTCTGATTCTATGTATTCTGATTCTATGTATAAATGTCCTTTTAGTTTCCATTTTCCTTAAAACTTGGACAGAGCCTGAGGGTAACGATACCCTCATGCTCTGTCCATTATCCTTCTGCAGAACCACATCCCTCTTGCCTGAAGTCCCTTTTCATCTGAGAGGATGTTTTCCAGTATTGGTTTAGGTTTTAATAATTATTTTAGATCTTTCTATGTACTCGTCTACAAATAGGGGACAAATATGTATTTGCGCTCATATAAATCTATACTTATACAGGGTACTATGGGTACATTGTCGCCATTTTGTATTTTTAATTTTGCCTATATGCTTTATTTGTTTTTGATTTTGCAGTCTGCTAATTATAGTAGCATCAGTTGGACACCGTTTGTGAGAAAGAAGAGCACCATAATGCAATTCAATCTACCAGAATTTGGAAATAGCTCCAATACATTTCAATAGCTCCAATACGAACATTTCAAAAAATCTGGTTTGGTCAAATTTTGGAAATTGGGCCAAGCTGAGAATTTCTCAGCACTCACACATATACAAGAAAACATTATAGAACATTTTCTATAATCAAAGGAAATATCAAGTATAAACATAGATAAAGACAGATGCAGCTTAGATAGATAGATAGATAGATAGATAGATAGATAGATAGATAATGAAGAGAATGAGATAGATAGATAGATAGATAGATAGATGAATAGATAGATAGATAAGGCTGTATGACATAGATAGATAGATAGATAGATATAGGATAGATAGACAATGAAGAGAATGAGATAGATAGATAGATAGATAGATAGATAGATAGATAGATAGATAGATAGATAGAGCTGACATAGATAAGGAACATAGATGATAGATAGATAGATAGATAGATAGATAGATAGATAGATAGATAGATAGATAGATAGATAGATAGATAGATAGATAGATAGATAGATAGATAGATAGATTAAAACTACTTCAATATCTTTGACTAGAAAATCTAAAAACAGTGCAGAGTACATGGAAAGAGTTGGAGGAGTCTAATGATGATTGCAAAGGTGTTTGGAGTGATCACTAGTATTGCCGCCATTCATCTTTTCGACAGGGCCTCAGACTCAACATGGATGCATACAGCAATTGCCATGATGAGGAAGTGCTGCCCAGGGTCAAGAGGGTGGCTGCTGGAAGACCCTATATCTGGCAACAGGACTCTTCACCATGCCATAGAAGCAGAACCTAATCGTGGCTGTCAGACAATCACTTTGACAACATCACCCGTTACATCTGACTACCTAAATACCCAGATTGCAACCCCCTTGATTATTATGTGTTGGGCACAGTTGAGCAAAAGACCAACAAAACTACTTGTATCGCCAAAGATGAAATGAAGGCAAGGATTTTGGCAGCATTCACCAAATTAATCAAGGAGACCGTCCAGAATATACAGAAGATTCCGAAGTATTCTGCAGGCCCTCGTTGAAGCCAATGGCGATTTTAAGGAATCATTTTATTTGTTAGTATTTCAAGATAATTTTGAGCCGTTTTGGTAAATATATCTGTTAAAATGAGATGTCAGTGTTATTTTCAATTTTGTTTAACTTGGACGACAATTTATTCATCGCACCATTTATAATCATATATATGTACATATTTTCAGCCTTGTGCCACATCTAAACTACATTTAGAAAATCTCCCTATATATAATAGGGTGCAAAAACATTCTCAATACAGCAAGGATGTTATCTGAGGTCCAGTGAAAAGATACACCCTTGTCTAACCTTTCTTTCCATTTTTAAGTATTTACTGAATTCATTTTCTATCCGCACATATGTGGTTTACTGCCAATATAGGTTCTGAATTATTCTACTATCTTTCCCAAATAAGTGTTTTAAAATGGAGTGTTGAAAAGACTTTTGTTGCTACTGTGATTAGTACACTTCGTAAGTCCATGCGTTGTTGGCTCACAAAGGACTACTTAAAATGAATTGCTAAAAGATAAGTATAAATTTATTTTCATGGGTAGCAGCTGATAGATATAAATAGATATCGGATGTAACAGCAAAATTGTTTAAATCATGTAACAGCATAATTGTCCACCCAAAAAATGTTTACTATCTAAAAAAACACTAAATTAATTGAGTTTTTTTCCAGGTTTTCAACATTAAGCGATCTTGATACCATATCCCATATAAATCACTGAAAAACCCTTTGAATTATTCAGCTAGAAAGAGAACAGACTAAAATCATTTCTGTCCAATCCACTGTCTTCCAAAACGAGCAATGGTGAGAGGAAAAAGATCATTCAATCCTGCAGTAATGGTACCACCATTCATACTCTGGCTCCCATCTTCAAATTCTATTCAACATCCTTCAAGAGAATGGTGAATAAGTTTTAAAAAGAGGGAGCACTAGTTAAGGAAAATTGGATCAGGAGGTCATGACCAGAAGAGGGATCATCATTTCAACTTTAGAGCTAAAGAGATCAATTAGAAAAGATCCAACTCAATCCATATGACATTGGGCACGTAAGAGAAGAGTTTCAGCTATAACAGTCTGAAGAGCAATGAAAAAAACTTGAAAATAAAACCATGCATGAAACCTGTGAGGCAACTTGTTGCTCAAGGACAGAAAGTGAGAAGTTTAGAGAGGTTGAAGATCATCTTCAATAAGTTGGAAATGATCCTGGAATAATATATATATATATATATATATATATATATATATATATATATATATATATATATTTATGTATGTGTGTGTGTGTGTGTTTGTGTTTGAACTTTATTTCAATCATTCATGACATTCTGAGCCTTAGTTATGATTAATTAATGATGAACATATCATTTTTTGTTTATGATTGATTTCACCATGATTCTTCTGTTAAGTTTGGAGGGTAATTATACATTCTTATTGCTCAGTCCGACTGTAAAAAAAAAAACGAAAAAAAACTAGGAGAATTCCAGTAAGATATCTTTAATCATTTCTAAGATGCAATGATTCAAAGCCTAATCTAACAATTGAACAATTTTGATGTGACACGATTTGGACAATTTTGCTGTTACACCAGGCATATGGAGATAGATAGATGAATAATACTGGTGGGTAAGTAAATGTAAAAAAAATATATTAATATAAATATTTAAAAATAATCCATATTAGTTTGTGTGTGTGTGTGTGTGTGTTTGTGTGTGTGTGTGTGTGATGGAGAGAGAGAGAATAGACTGAACAGAATCTGATGGAATGTTAATTAGCAAATAATTTTTTTCCAAATTGTCTCACATATTTGACATATACATATATATAAATATTATTATTATTATACACACACACACACACACACACACACACACACACATATATATATATATATATATATATATATATATATATATATATATATGTATATTTATTTAGCAACAATTTTCATTAATGCATGTTTCATTAAATAATATAGACAAGTTTTGTCTGTTTATTTTAAGTAAGTTCCTTTCATATTGTCTGATAAGCTTAATCACATTATCATTGAAAGACGAAAGGAAAACACCATATAATTTATGGACACTCTGTTGACTTCTTGAGTGAGCAGCTCAATAGTTAGCATTAATACACACAATTTAAAATAAACTTGGGCATCATATATATATATATATATATATATATATATATATATATATATATAGTCATCCAGAGACAGACTGTTTCAGTGTATCACAGCTCCTCAGTGTGGCTGCTTCAAGCCAGGATTGAAACCGGACTGATTTGACATCAGTCAGATATCTCACCTCTAGGCCATCACCGCATGACAGAAAGGAAGCGAATTTTAACATTTTTGTTATACGAAATATGCCAGTGGCTCCGGAGAACTCGATTCTTACTTGAAGAGTAATACTTAATATATATATATATATATATATATATATATATATATATATATCTATAAAAGGCAGGATGTGTGTATGTGTGTGTGACGAATGCACGGCCACAATTTTCAATGGATTTGCACCAAAATTTACATGCACATGCTCCAAGTTAGTGGGAAGGCCAAGACCAACTTTGCATTTCCCAACTCCCATCGATAGTGGAAATAATCGATTTTTTCATGCTTCTACAGCAGTTTTCATGTAGTTTGCGGCCATTTTCTACTGGCCAGAGTGAGAGCCAATAGCTGGCTGCCACGAATATGCAGGAAGATTCTATTGGCCAGCATGAGAGCCAACAGATGACTGACACAAATGTTAACTAGCATGCAAAAAAACTCAATAGCTGCATTCGTCACAAGTGGGAAAAATTTAAATCTGCATGGCACTTTACTCCAATTGGCTCATTCGCTTGCTTAAACTCAACGTTGATTCTGATTCCGCAGAACTGGGTTGGGTGTGAAAAAGTATTTGTTGTTAACATTCTTTTTCATTGGTTTTCCCAGTTACGAGTCCTTTTTAAAGCTGATCATTTTGTCTTCATTTTGTTTAGTTCTTTTTGATAACAGATTTAATGTTTAGTATAGAGTTTAGAAAAAAATTCGCAGTGTGAGATAGACAAGAAGTAAGGCATGTAGCAACATCAGCACAGCAAAGGTCACTCCTTTAAAGGCAAGGAAGGGCAAAAATATTTTAAGTCAAGTGATAGCGGTTGCTGTATGAGTCGTATGATTTTGAATCAAGCATGGCAACGCGGGCCATGCTGCTAGTATATATATATATATATATATATATATATATATATATATATATATATATATATATATATCATGCCCAAGTTTATTTTAAACTGTGTGTATTAATGCTAGTTATTGAGCTGTTCACTCAAGAAGTCAACAGAGTGTCCATAAATCAAAACAGATATAAACGTCTTTCTATTTTTTGACAATCTTATCAACATAAATTTCCTCAAAAAATAAAAACAAAGTAAAATTAAAAAAAGAGTTTCATAGAAAAACAACAATCAATAATAGTGATTTTCTAAGTGTAGCTTAGATATGGCACAACGTATGCAACCCCCTGTGAGGATCCAACTCAGTATTAAGTCGCAATAGATCTAGTGAGACAAACCTGCTAAGTATTACACCATGTTGAAGTACCTAAAGCAACAATCAATATAAATTCATGTTTTATAAAAAACAAGGAAGTTCTGACTTAGTTCCCAAACACTGAAGTAACAACAGATAATTTTTTTAGAAATCACTTTTTCTTGGTCAGACAAAGCCTTTTTCAGTGCCACCACAAAGTTTACATGCATAAAAATATTTTTCTTGGGCAAGTATACCACATAACGATGAAGATGGAATTACATATGGAAATAAAAATATTGCAATGGCCTTAGTGAAAAAAACTTCAGAAAGAACATGATATTGAAATGGCCCTTTGAGGATATTCAATGAAACAAAACACCCTCACTATATAGTATAATATATATATATATATATATATATATATATATTTAATCATTTTACCCCAATCAAGTTGGAAATGTCACTAGTATACAGGTGGTTACAGGCAGTGAAAGTGAGAGAAAAAACTGAGTATAGGGAGAATTGTACAAAAGACAAAAGCAATTCAAGAAGACAGAAAATGGCAATTGATATTACATTTCAATTTTGAAAATTGTAGTATATATATATATATATATTTGAAGATTGTACTATATATATATATATGTAGTATATACATATTGAAGATAGCATATATATATAGTATATATATATATATATATTTAGTATGTATATATATACTGAAGATTGTAGTATATATATATATATATATATATATGTAGTATATATATATATATATATATATATAGTATATATAGATTTGTATATATATATATATATATATATATATATATATATATATATATATATATATATATATATATATGTATACTATATATATATAATTCACCCATCGTAACTTTTCTTGTATAAAAAATTAGGGTTATTTAAATATTTTAAAATAGTTAATTTTTCTGTAAAGGCAAAGATCATATCTTTTGCTTTTACCAATGTAACATTTGTTCTTTTATATATATATATCTATCTATTTATCTATCTATCTATCTATCTATATATATATATATATATATATATATATATATATATATATATATATATATAATTATTTATTTAAAAATATGATTCCAACTATGCTCTACTTTTGTATCGAGCACTATTTTAAAAAATAATAACTAAAATACTAAGGAACTTTGGATTATTTATATAACCAGTTCTTTCCTATTTTCTATATATATTTATATATATATATATATATATATATATATATATATATATATATATATATATATACTACAATCTTCAAAATTTATATATATATATGTAAATTTATATGTATATGTATATTATTTATACATATATATTATATATACATAATTATATATACATTATATATACATATGTATATGTATATTATATATACATATGTATATTATGAAATGGATTACGTCTGATAATTATTTAATATATTTTTTGTTTATAGGTAATTTTTATAGATATAATTTATTTAAGTAAATATTTCTGCTTTTTTAATTAAACAGTATTAATTACATTTACTGGCCTGAATGTTTGGTAAATGTAATTAATATTGTTTAATTAAAAAACAGCATTTACTGAAATAAACTGTATGTATAAAAATAATGTATAAACAGAAAATATACACACACACACACACACACACACATATATATATATATATATATATATATATATATATATATATATATATATACAGATATATGTAAATTATATATATACAGGGTGACTGAAAACTTCCTATTTTATGTATGATGGACTCTCATGTCTAACTATAATTTTAACAAAACTGGAGAGTCCATCATGCTCAAAATAGGGAGTTACTTTTCAATCACCCTGCATATTACACACACACACAGACACACTCACACACACACACACACACACACAGACAGACACACACACAAACACATATATTGTATATATATATCATATATATATGTTATATAATAAATATATATATAAATATTATATATACATATATACAGAGCGATATATATATACACACACACAACTATATATATATGAATATATATATATATATAATATATAATGAATACAAAAATATATATAAAAATTGTATGGGTATATATATATATATATATATATATTTATATACATACAAATATATTTGTATATATTTTACATGTAACAAATATATATGTATATATTATGTGTGTGTATATATATATATATACATATATATATATATATATATATATATATATATATATATATATATATATAAATAATAAATATACATTTTTTTCCTTACCAGTAGCACAACTCTTGAGTTTCATGCATATTGTGACTAGTATGCATTTACTATATTTTTAATACAATAAGATACTAATAAAAAATATACTAGACATACTTACAAATAATTAGAAAATTACCAATTCATGCTAGTGATTATAAAATCTTACATTAAAAAAAAAAAATCTCAACTTAAAGATAAAGTATCAAAATGAATTAAAAAGAAGGTAATTAAACTGGTTCGACATATTTCAACAGGTATTTATTTTTATGACTAAATTGGCTGTTAATTCACTTTTCTTGTTTAATAAATTAGGGTTATTTAAATATTTTTAAATAGTTAATTTTTCTATAAGGCAAAGGTCATATCTTTTGCCTTTATCAATGTAACATTTATTTTTGATATTATGTTTCACATAATTATGGATCTATTTTCACTATCCTTTAATTGTCAGTAATATTTAGAGTGATAGTGTTGTTTATCATTACTTAAATTTAACTTGTGATTATAAAGATGATCTTTTGAAAAAGTTTCAGTTGACCCAAATTAAAATTTAATATTTTTATCAGATTGTACGCTAACTTGATATACAATATTTTTAGTCAAACATTCACTGTTTAAGGGACAGATTGTATTGTTTCAGCAGTTACAAAGCATTGAGCACTCTTTTTTCCTGTGAACATCTATAGCAGACTATTTTATTTCAGTTACTTATTCTATTCTTCTTATTATAAGGCTGTCATGGGTGACTTTAAAGGCCTGCTACTGTTAAGCATGTTATTTGCTTAAAAGTAATAAGTTTCTTTACAGTGGTCACATTGACCCTTAAGTGCATAAAGTTCTCTTTTGTCATACCAGAAACCATTTCTGGTACTTTTTGTTGTTGTTGTTGTTTTTTAGTAATTGTGAATTTAAGTTTTTTTTTTTTAAATCTTTACCTGATAGGTATCACCGCCCAAAATGTGAGTTTGGTTGGTGTGTGTGTGTGTGTGTGATATAAATATATGTGCGTGATATAAATATATACCAGCTACACTTTTACCAATTTGGATTTGCCTGGGATTATAAAGGTTCCCATTTTGACAGATTACAGTTACTGACTTCCTGATGATTGCATGAATAACATCTGAAAATTGGCATTTGTGGTTGGTCACTGCTCAATGTCAATTTGATTTAAAATATAATAAAGCTTTGCTATTGAGCACTCTTTTCCCTGGTAGATTTTAGTTTGAAATCTGACTAGAATGAAAGTCATAATTAAAATGCATATTATCATTAGTATAAATTTTAACTCTTTTATTATATATCAAGTACTGTTTTATTACCTACCAGTATCTGCAGTGTACTATTTTTATATATACATATATACATATACATTATATATATATATATATATATATATATATATATATATATATGTATATATATATATATATATATATATACCCAAATGTAAAAGAATGAAGAATAATATATATATATATATATATATATATATATATATATATATATATATATATATATATATATATATATATATATATATATATATATATATATATATATATATATATATATATATATACACACACACACACTTTTTATATGTTTATATATATATATATATATATATATATATATATATATATATATATATAATGGCTGGCCACACATAGCTAGCTAATCACCATTGCAGATGCCTGCTCAGGTGCATTTGTGTTTGTTCAGCCCACTTGCAACTATGCTGAGGAGTCCTTGGCTACAGTTTTTGGGAGAGAATGTGTTATCTAGTATGATCAACAATCTGAATGATGCCAAAACGCTCAGACTCTCGATCTCTTTGTGTTAGCTCAACCATCGACGACCCCAAATGGTTCTATCTACCCAATTTCACTCACAAGGCATGGGTCAACACGTGATGCTGTTTCAAGCACTTTCCAAAGGTGCCCCAGACTGTGTGATCGCCTCCTCCAGACCCTGATAACATCAGTAATTCACCTTCCTGACAAATCGACCCTGGTGAGATTGGAACCCAGATCTCATGATAAGAAAGTGAATGATATAACCACTTGGTCATGTGCCCATATATATAATGAAAGTTAGATTCCATTGAAAAATACATCCCTACCCACGACCCAAACGTAGCAATAACCGAATCATTAAAAAATAGACATATTGAAAACCCAGTCACCCCTGTCTAGAAAAATAGATTTATCTGTAACCTTGGAAACATGAATTTTGTTTTAGCTGTGTATTTAAAACCCAGTAATTTTAAAAAGTTACTCCAAAATTCACTTGAGGATGAAATGGAACTAATGTCTTTAATTTAATCACAAAATTAAATTCGGGGCTTTTAGCTTCCATTTTTGAAACATGGTTAGAACTGTGTAGCAAAAAAAACATATTTTAAATCAATTAATTTAATATATATATATATATATATATATATATATATATATATATATATATATATATATATAGAGCGAGAGAGAGAGAGAGTTAAATTCCCAGATCAATTCCGCGGACAAGACAGATTGGTATAAAATGACAATGGAAGAAAAAATCTTAGTTTTTTGCCGATGCATTTTGTTTTTCGACTTTTTCAAGACAAAAAATGAAATCGAAATGTTTTTGTTGTTATAGCTACATTACAAAATCCAAATTCAAAAAGAGAGATTTCGTAATGTAACTATAACAACAAAAACATTTTGATTTCAATTTTGCCTTGAAAAAGTCAGAAGACAAAATACGTCAGCAAAAAACTAAGATTTTTTTTTTTCCAAATGTCATCTTATACCAATTTGTCTTGTCCACAGAATTTATTTGGGAATTTAACTATATTATCGACATGGAAAGAAAAAAAATCTCTTAGTATGAAGGAAATTTACATTAACAAGAAAGCGGCTAACACAGAAGTGTCCCTCTTTTTTTAAATTTGGATATTGTAATGTAACTATAACAACAAAAACATTTCGATTTCATTTTTGCCATGAAAAAGTCAAAAGACAAAAGGTGTCAGCAAAAAACTAAGATTTTTTTCTCCATTTGTCACATATACATATATCTATCTATTTATCTCTCTCTCTCTCTCTCTCTCTCTCTCTCTCTCTATCTATCTATCTATATATATATATATATATATATATATGTATTTTGTCTTAGTAAATTATTCTACAAAAATGTGTAGAAAGCTTTGCTTTTATATATATATATATATATATATATATATATATATATATATATATATATATATATATATATATATACATATATATATATATATATATATATATATATATATATATATATATATATATATATATATATATATATATATATATATATATATATATATATATATATATATATATATATATATATATATATATATATATATATATATATATATATATATATATATATATATATATGTGTATTTTGTCTTAGTGAATTATGAATTAAAAAAATGTAGAAAGCGCTTTAGTCCCTAATTCCCCCATAGTAAATTTACATCTAGGTTCTTCCATCACCATTCTTGGGAGACTTTCTGTTATTACAATTTGGGATATTTAAAAACAAAGATGATGGAAAGGAAAAGTAAAAGAATATAGATGAATTTGGCTAGGCTGCAAAAATTATTTCGGAAAATTCTTTCAAAAAATTTTACAACTACCAGCATCTCTCATTCATGCACATGTGTAGTCAGAGCATCAACAAACACAGTCAAAATGAAGACAAAGGAAAGCCACGTCATGTCGGTGAGAAAGTGACTGAAGTCAACATGCCAGGTCAGGATCGATTACATTGCAGACCATCTTTGGATTTTATCAAGAATCCTAGGATGTACAGCAGGAATACCAGACCAGATATTGCAACAGTATTAAATGCAGAGACAAATGGTAGATTTGTAAATGTGCAAGATGGATTCTGACAAGAAGATTTTTTGGCATGACACAGTGACCCATTTTTCCTTGCAGGGGATGCAGCTATTGATACGATGTAGTCACTCCACCTTATGTCAGTGGAAATCATGAAGGCATAGTGAATAGTATTTGTGTAGTCTAGCATCAGCCATGTTGTCGGAAGGCAGGAAAGGTTCTCTGTGGTGGTTAAATGAAAGCAGTTTGCTTCATTGTATTTGTTCAGTTACTTTTGAATGACTCCCTCATTGTCAAGAAACATGTGTTTCCCATGTGGTAGTCAAAATTCCATTAGCTACATCCTGGTGTTTTCTATCAAATACCAAGATGTAGCTAATGGAGCTGAAAGTTTGCCTACCACACTGACAGTACATGGTTCTTGATAATGACTGAGACAGTCAAATGTACTTGAAGGAAAACAACAGATCAAATCCCTGAGAGTTTATCCACAATTTCAATCCTGATGTGAAACATCTTATTTGAATATTGGTAAAATACAATAAAACATTAAACAAACTGACCTTTTTGGTTGAATTTAATAAAAGGCACTTGGCGTAATGAACAGTGGTTTGGATTGAGGAATCGGAGAGCCAAGTTTGAATTCTGGTCAAATCCATTGCATTCACTTATGTGCTAATACCCTTGGGAAAGATATGAACCCACGTCTTCTGCCCCCAGCTATGGTAAATGGCAGGACAGACTGGGTTCTATAGCCTTGAATGGCAACTGGTCTACTACAGAAAGAAATGGAAACCTAATGTGGGAAAAAATCTGCCTCATCTGTGATGTATCGAAAGATAAATGATCGCCGATGCATGTATCACACATGGCACATAACTGACTGACTGTTGCCTAAATATATATATATATATGTAAGCAAATATATGGATATAGATCCAACAGTATGAAGAAAAATATACAGAAACAACAAACAAAAATCTTAATATGCAATATGATGGTCTAAAATAGACCGAAACATCTGACATTGACATTATATTAACATTAATACAGCATATATATTTTCATATAAGTTTCATTAAAGGTTTTTCTTTTCAGGAAATAAAGTGTTTAAAAATTGCTTGAATGTTCTGTATATCTGAATGTTTTCAGCTATTCAATTAACCATTATCATGGATGTTTTTTTTTATTTTCTATAAATAATGTATAGATTTTTATATATGTATATCTGTAGTGATGCTAATTTTTTTTTATTTTCCAAACACAACCAGCACATTCTGGCTCTGTTCATAGTTGATATAACTGAGTGTTGGCTTTTTCTTTTTTATTATTAATGGTTCCATTATTTATATAAATATATATATATATATATATATTTAAGCATTTCACTCCAAGCAAGGCAAGAAGCCACTAGCACGCAAGGGGTTACAGAGAGTTGAAGCGAGAGCAAATAGGAGTGATAGAAGAAAGGATGAAGTGAAGGATAGGGGATAGATCAAGGCATCTGGAGACGTCGATTGACATTACATTTGAATAGTTGGGGATTATAGCTTTCAGGGAAACAGGAAGAGGGGAGGGAGTTCCACAGGCAAGAGGTGCGAGACATAAGAAGAGAAACCTCTTTAATCCAGAAACAATAAAGTATTCTCATTTAAATCAGTTGTCGAAAACATTTACATATATTAATTTTAATTTCTAATTATATGACACTTCTTGTCCTATTAACAAGCTTGCTTGGGGTGAAACACTTAAAAAATATATATATTTATATAAATAATGGAACCATTAATAATAAAAAAGAAAAACCAACACTCATATATATATATATATATATATATATATATATATACATATATATATATATATATATATGTATGTATATAGATGTGTGTATCCTTGCTTAATTAAGAATACTCAGATAAATTTTGATGCAATGTTGACAGAAAATAATGTCAGCAACACATTTGCAAAGCTGTACAAAAAAAGTAAATTTTCAAAATTACAATAAAATTTGGAAATTCAGTTGCATTAGTGTTATGGTCCGGTTCCTTGTACCACGGTGATAGTAGAACCAATAAAGAAGAAGACGAATATGGAATAAACACAGATATATTACAAACAGGAATATGTACAGAGAAGTAGAAAGTGTTAGCACGAACAATCAGGTTTAGTAGTACTTGTCTGAACGCGACTCTGTTTCGGACTGCCTCTGACTCGACTGACTGACTCGCTCACTCTGAATGGCTGACAGACTTCTGACGGACTTCTGACAGACCTCACTCCAGACTTCAGACTGAACTCTCTGCTTCCTCTTGAGGCACAGTATTTATTACGTATGGAATAGTCCATTATGTTATTATGGGTAAGGTCCCATAACAATTAGACAGAAAATGAGAGTAATGGTGACAGTAGACAATAAATGGTGCAATTTCTTAATTTAACTAAAACCCTTTTTTTTTTTATTAATAATTAGTTTTCCATATTTTGCTGTTAAGTGCAAAATCCAGAGACAGATATGCAATGTGATAGGTCCTGAGCTGGCATCTCAAGTATAGATGTAATGTGGCTTCCTGCTGTCTTTTCTACAAGTATTTTCATGGGAACTGCTCTGACAAGCTACTTTTGCTGTTACTCTAACTGCATGAATTTAAGCACTTCCCAACAATGGAACTCCTTTCCTCTTTCTTGCCTCCCTGATAACTTCAAATATTCAAATGTAATGTCAATCGACATTTTCTGATGCCTTGATCCTGATCCCCGAATTCAAACACCCCTCTTTATTCTTGCTTTCATTCTCTGTAACCCCCTTGTGTGCTAGTGGCACTCCCTCATTGCTTGGGGTGAAATGCTTTAAAAAAAAAAAAGAAAAGAAAAATGACATTCCCAGTTGAAATGCGTCTCTGATTAACAACTACTTTTAACATTCATTTCTTCATTCATCTGAATAAATAACAGCTCCCCACCCTTGATCCCTTTCTCTTAGCTTTTCCCAGTTTCTTGATAGCAATGAAAATTCTCTTGAAAGCTCTCCAGTTTGTAAGGTTTATCAATATGGAGTAGCAATGTAACACACATTGTCACAGAAAGTGAAATTAAAAAGCTGAGTTTGAAATTCTGTGCTAGTCTACTGGTTTCCAAAATTGCCCTTGGGCAAAGCATGAACCTGCTTCTTCTCCCCGTCTATTTATGGGTTAAATAGCAAGTTAGATTGAATTGTTTTGCCTTAGATGGCAGCCGTTTTAAAAGAGGGAAAACTCTGAATTCAAGCTGTGAAGAAATCAACAGGAAACCACTTTAATATCTTTCCTAAGAATAAATTACAATTCACAGGTAATAAAGTAAAGGAATTCATGGAGAAAGCAGTGGAAAACAATTCCACTATCTTTCCCCAAGAAATCAGGGCAATATAAAAATAATAAAGGAAAGGGTTCTATGAAGAAGAAAACAGGAAACCACTCCACTATCTTTCTCAAGAATGCATGGCAATTCAAAGATAATAAAGGAAAGAAATCCGTGGAGAGTCATTAATATTGGTTCCCTAACGCAACATTTCAGACGATTCATTTTTTAACCATCATCAGGTATAATCCATAAGAAGAGAAACCTCTTTAATCCAGAAACAACCAAAATCTATAAAGTATTCTTATTTAAATCAGTTGTCGAAAACATCTACATATATTAATTTTAATTTCTAATTACATGACACTTTTTGTCCTTTTTTCAAAATTAACTGATTTATATTTGAGTCTAAGTAAAAATTGCATATTAAAATATTTCTTATTTTAATCAGGTCCTGTCACTTATCATTCTCTTCCCATTATAAATTTTCAAATGATTCTGAAATAGGTTTTATATTTTTTTTTACTTTAAATTAATATATAAAAATATTTTCAAAATTAATCATCATCATATATTTATCAAACACACACACACACACACACACACACACACACACACACACTATATATATATATATATATATATATATATATATATATATATATATATATATATGAATATATTTATCAACCAATAAAACATGGTTCAAAAAGGTATTTAGGGGAATTTCTGCTCACTAGGGGATAGCTGCTCAGATTGAGGAATTGGAGAGCTGAGTTCGAATTCTAGTAAAATCCATTAGATTCACTTATGTGCTAATACCCTTGGGAAAAGTATGAATCCTCTTCTTTTCCCCCCAGCTATGGTAAAATAGCAGGACAAACCGGATTCTATAGACTTGGATGGCAACTGGTCTACTGTAGAAAGAAATGGAAACCTACTGTGGAAAAAAAATCTGCCTCATCAGTCATGTATTGAAAGATACATTATTGCCTAAGCATGTATCACACATGGCACACTGCTCACTACAAATCAACTAAGCCCCATAGCTTTACATTTTGTACTTTGATAAATAGCCTCCTGTTTATAATACCTACACATTAGATGCAGTGTAATATTTGCAAATTTCTTTATTTAAGTAAACATCTTATAAGTCAGCAAATGTAATAATAAAATAAGAGAAATAGTTTTAATTATTAGTTAGAAATTATTTACTACAGAAATGCAAGAGAAAAAAAGATTAAGAATGATTTTAAAATAATCAATATATATTTAGGTAAATACCATTGACAAACAAAAATACTTATTTTATCAAGAATTATAATGATAATGGTCAAAGTAGAATCAATCTAATATACAATTTGATTTCATTTGCCTCAGCATAGGGTAATGGTTAACGAGTATTGTCTGGTTGATCATTTACTACTGAGTAGTGAGTATGATCTTATCTGCTTTAAATAACTCAACATGTCCTACAATCAACCAATTAATCTAAACACTGCCCAGGCAGGCATAATATGGTGCACGTTAGACAGGACTCTTTCTGTAACAAGCAATTCTTAAAAATGTTTACCTGAAATTAATATCCTAGTAAATCAGTTCAACAAAGTAAACACACAAAAGTAAAGGATATGTTAGGATTTTACAAGTACATTAAAGTACTGACTGAATCACAAAGTCCAAAGCCCAACATTAATTCGTTTGAACCCTCGTTAGTGACATGGATATTGAACTGTGGCAGATCTATTATGAAACTAATAAAACTTAACTATTGGGGACCCTAACCACAGAGGCACCCCTGAACAAACTTTTTGATGAGTGAATTTTTCAATAAAATCAATGTTTTCTTTTTTTAACTGTTTATTATTAAAATAAGGCCATTTTAGTGAAACAAGCCAATTCCCTGTAAAAACCAAATTTCAAAATTTTCTTGGGGGTTTGCAGAGGCTGAACCCCACTAGGATGGGCTCATTGATCTCATCAGAATCTATTTTGGCAGTTGGATCCTCACGCTCCAGGGCCCCAAAAAGTCAGGTCTGTCTCTGATAGTCAGATATGTAATCTACTACACACAGAGGGTAAAAAGTGATTCATGATCTGATGAGCCTAAATTCCATTATTTTTGTGCTCATTAAACTGTTGTCTCTGTTCAGACATAAAACATTTCCCTTTTTAAGGAATAAAATTTACATAGAAATTAGGTATCAGGAATATTTACAAGGAATAAACAAAAACTTCTTCATTTTGTCTATAACAACTTTCAAAACATTTGGTATTTATTTTTGGAAATAGACAGAATTTCATTGAAAAATGAATACAGTAATGTCTGAGAAAAACAGACAGTAATCAATTTTTCCATAAAAAAACAAAAACAGAAAGTCTAATAGTAAATAGTTTCCCATTTGAAAAAAATTTACAATTTCATTGAAAATAAATTATTAGAAATAACGTAAAAAAACACAAATTTACTGAAAGAAATTTATCACAAATGATTTACAATAAGTCTTCATTGCAAATAATTTATTGTTGAAATTTATTAATAACTTACTGCAGAAATTCACTTTTAGTAACTTACTACAGAAATTCACAAATAAATTTATTAATAACACTCATGTCTAGAGAGTCGCAAAACAGGGATTTCAAATCAAAGGAGAAGAAAATGAAAGTAAAATACTTTTGTATACAGCTACTTTTTAAATTATTTACCTACCCTATCTATCCCAGTCTCTTCACTATCTATCTATCTATCTATCTATCTATCTATCTATCTATCTATCTATCTATCCCAGTCTCTTCACTATCTATCTATCTATCTATCTATCTATCTATCTATCTATCTATCTATCTATCTATCTATCTATCCCAGTCTCTTCATTATCTATCTATCTATCTATCTATCTATCTATCTATCTATCTATCTATCCCAGTCTCTTCACTATCTATCTATCTCAGTCTCTTTCATCTATCTATCTATCTATCTATCTATCTATCTATCTATCTATCTATCTATCTATCTATCCCAGTCTCTTCATTATCTATCTATCTATCTATCTATCTATCTATCTATCTATCTATCTATCCCAGTCTCTTCACTATCTATCTATCTCAGTCTCTTCACTATCTATCTATCTATCTATCTATCTATCTATCTATCTATCTATCTATCTATCTATCTATCCCAGTCTCTTCACTATCTATCTATCTCAGTCTCTTCACTATCTATCTATCTCAGTCTCTTCACTATCTATCTATCTATCTATCTATCTATCTATCTATCTATCTATCTATCTATCTATCTATCTATCCCAGTCTCTTCACTATCTTTCTATCTATCTATCTATCTATCTATCTATCTATCTATCTATCTATGTGCATGCATATGTATAAAGTGTGTGTGTGTGTGTGTGTGTGTGTGTGTGTGTGACGTGTGCATTAATTTGTATACAAAACTGCACTACAAAGGATTTACATAAGAAATGTACAGAAAACAAATAAGCAAAGAAGACTTACTTTTTATACTGTAGATGCCCTCTGCCAGAAGGTTTTTTTGCCAAATGGATGCTATTACACTTAAGAGAGTGGGGAGAGTTGTGTGCCGTGTGCAAAAGTGATTTGAAGTAGGGAGGGAAAATGCAAATGGGTGTATGCGTGCTTGTGGAATTGTGCATATGTGTGTGCATGTCAGTGAGTGTACAGCAGGAGGAATATGTGTGTGAATCTCCAAGCATGGAATCAATTGTTGATGCGATTATGGCAGTAAATGGTTTTCATGAGTAGAGACAGATTTACATTTTCATAATTACTTAAACAATCAATTCCCCCCAAAAATATCATTTATATTTCACACACACACACAGACACACACACACCAACAAATAATCTTCATTTCACATTCAAATAAAACGCACACACACAAACACACACACACAAACACACACACACAAATAGCGTTCATTTCACATGCAAATAGTAACACAAACAAATAGTTACACTTACAAATCAGAACGCACACACTCAAATAGCCTTCACTTCATATACAAATAAGAACACACACACATAGGCTTCATTTCACATACACACATACACGTGCACAAATAGGCTTCATTTTATATACACCCACATACACACAAATAGGCTTCATTTCACATAGAAATAAAAACACATAGACACACATACAAAAGGCTTCATTTCAGATACAATTAAAAACACATACACACAAAAAGGCTTCATTTCACATACAAATAAAAACACATACGCGCACACACAAAGGCTTCATTTCACATGCAAATAAAAGCACATACACACACACAAAAGGCTTCATTTCACATACAAATATAAACACACACACACAAATAGGCTTCATTTCATATACAAATATAAACACATACACATTTATGTAGAGAAAGAAATAAAGAGGAATAGAATAAAGGTGGAATGAAGGAAGGAGGAGGAAGAAGAAAAACGTTGATTTATTGACATAACTTTAGCTGTATATCGTAAATTTGGCAGATATGGAGTACAAAAGGTCCCAATGAGAAATGAGTGCTTTTTAAAAAGGGTTATAGAAGCTTGCTTTGCCATGATGTCTTTTATGGCTGAGTAGACTAAAGCACACCTAGCAAAAAAAAAAAAAAATTGGTTTTGTAATATGAGGATGCAGGTTGATCCAAACAGAAAAGCACATTTTTTTTAAGATTCAAAAGACCCAACCAGTAGCCATTAATTACATTGTTTAAAAAAACACTACTCAAAAACATGCATACACTAAATATAACATTTATAGTAATCTATCTATATATATATATATATATATATATATATATATATATATATATATATATATATATATATATAAAGTTGTAGCCTCTGTCTGTCTGTTTTTAAACTCCTCCTAAGGTTTTGGAGATAAACCCCCATAACCATGTATATTCAGAAATTCCAGGGTAGTTGGATAAGTACATTTCATTTTGATCAAAGGGGGCTCAACCCCTAATTTTTTTTCCCTTTGATATAAATTAAATTTAAATTTGATCAATGGAATGACTCCTATTCAAAGAAGAAAGCCAGAAGATGAAGGTAACATCAGCAAGAAACATTCTGATCAAAGGGGCTCCCGGGCCCCGGGGGGGTGGGGGGTACAAACCCACAACTAAAACTTTTTTCTTTTTGATTCAAATTAAATTTAAATTTAATCAAGGGAATGACTCCTATTCAAAATATACAAGGAGAAAGTCAGTGGAGGTCACTTTGGCAAGATCATAGAGTAATACTGAAATGTATTATTTTTCTCCACAAATTATAACAAAGATTTAAAATCAATCATCATTCTCTTACAATAGAAATGTGTGACTCACAGCAAGGCATGGGTAATTCAGCTAGTAAAGAATAAAAAATAACTAACAGTGTCTAAAAAAGTTATTTTTTGTCTATATTTCTGAGATGAGGTATTATGTACACTATTTACATTATTCAGACTGTTGTCCTCATCTTTGTCGCAATCTTTTTTATTACGTTTTGGCCCTTCAGTATCTGTCTATATTTTTGAGATGAGGTATTATGTACACTATTTACATTATTCAGACTGTTGTACTCATCTTTGTTGCCATATTTTTTACAACATTTTGGCCTTTCAGTATCTATCTATATTTCTGAGATGAGGTATTATGTACACTATTTACATTATTCAGACTGTTGTACTCATCTTTGTCGCCATATTTATTACAAAGTTTTGGCCCTTCAGTATCTGTCTATATTTTTGAGATGAGGTATTATGTACACTATTTACATTATTCAGACTGTTGTACTCATCTTTGTCGCCATATTTATTACAACGTTTTGGCTGTTGTATGCACCAGCCATCTTCAGGTGGTTGGAATGTCGAACTGAACCTTTTATTTTGCTCACTGAGGTAGACTGTTCTAGTTCCACATGCCATGTCTAATGGATGTCAGTTTTCAGTTATCTCCCGTTAATTCCCCTCTCCAAGTTCTCCACTGCCTTAACCAGGTATTGAACTCACCCTCTTTGGGTTCTGTCATTGGATGTATCCAACACCTTTATCCACAGTGCCATGTGTCCTTAAAGGGTTCAGTTCAACATTTCAACCACCTGAAGAAGGCTGGAGCGTATAACAGCCGAAACGTTGTAATAAATATGCCGACAAAGATGAGGACAATAGTCCAAATAATGTAAATAATGTACATAATACCTCATCTCAGAAATATAGACAGATACTGAAAGTCCGAAACGTTGTAATAAATATGGCAACAAAGATGAGGACAATAGTCCGAATAATGTAAATAGTGTACATAGTACCTCATCTCAGAAATATAGACAGATACTGAAAGGCCGAAACGTTGTAATAAATATGGCAACAAAGATGTGGACAATAGTCCGAATAATGTAAATAGTATACATAATACTTCATCTCAGAAATATAGACAGATACTGAAAGGCTGACGTTGTAATAAATATGGCGACAAAGATGAGGACAATAGTCCGAATAATGTAAATAGTATTATTTTTTTTATTAGTATTTAACCTGTACTCATGAGAAATGTCCTTGTTAAATAACAGCACAAAAATGATGCATTCCTTATGAAATTTTTCTTGCTGTTTATCAAATTTTGTGAATCTGTTAATAGCAAAGTCTGCCTAGGTGGGCATGTACAGCTTTCACATATAAGCTTAACATTCATTAGTGGTTAGAGTTAGGATGCGAGGGATATAACCCCTTTTTTCTTTAAAAATATTATGGAGGAAATATTTTCACTTGATGATACTAAATAAGTACGCTTCAATGGTGATTCATGGTGAAGTGGTGAATTTACAAAGGAGGGTGATTTTGAAAAATGGAAGAGGATGACTTTTGAAAGTGGAAAGAGGCTTTTCATAACAGGAGAACTTTTGATGAAAAGTGTATATTTTGATAGTAAAAAGAGATTTTTCATGAACCGAGAGAAACATTTGATGATGCTAAAGGGGACTTTTGATTGTGAAGAGATAGTTTTGATGGGGAAAAAAACAAAACTTTTGAAGCTAGAGAGGGAATTTTGATGATGGAAGATGACTTTTGATGGTGGGGTAGGGGAGTTTTGATAGGTAAGAGAGACATTCATGAAGGAGAGGAATATTTGAGGGTGGAGGGTGTGGGTGAATAGGTTGTTTTTCTTACACACAATCACCAAAATGTTGTGGTGGGTCACTCACACCATAGCAGCAGAAATTAGTTTCATGTTCACAGAGATAAATGCACACTTGATAGAAAATAAAACGTACAGAAATAACAAGAAAAGCATGGTAAATTGTATGCTAATTTCATACAATTTATTTATATTTTTTGTACATATTGGTGTGTGTATTTTTAGTTTACAATTGTTTTATGGTACATGTGATAAATGGCAGAAATTTACTCAGTGTTATTACATTCCATATCACAAAGAGAAGTTGGACACATGTTGCCCATACCAAGGTTCATGGGGAAGAGATTGAATTTAATGTCTTTTGGCAGTTTTATTTCTGGCAGGACCAGTTTTTGTTGCATGTGGGGAGTATTTTTATTATTGTAGAAGAAGTCATAGAACAATGCAGGGTGTGAAACCCAAAAGATTCAGGGAGATGTAATGGAATTGGTTTAGCTAATAGGTAATTAGCATAAGGAGAGCTATAACTATAGCTCACGGGCAACTTTGAGTTAGTATATGTAGAATATCTATGGATACTAAGTTGGATCATCATAACAACTATTTTATTTAAATTGTTTTATGCAACGTTTTTATGTTATTGTTTTATTTGATTTTATTTATAATTTTCATAATTATTATTATTTTACTTTATTTATTTATAATTTTCATTATTATTATTATTTTATTTTTATTTATAATTTTCATTTTCATTAATATTATTATTTTATTTATTTATAATTTTCATTATTATTATTTTATTTTTATTTATTTATAATTTTCATTATTATTATTATTTTATTTTTATTTATTTTCATTTTCATTATTATTATTATTTTATTTTTATTTATAATTTTCATTTTCATTAATATTATTATTTTATTTATTTATAATTTTCATTATTATTATTGTTTTATTTATTTATAATTTTCATCATTATTATTATTAATTTATTTTTATTTATTGATAATTTTCATTATTATTATTAATTTATTTTTATTTATTTATAATTTTCATTATTATTATTATTTTATTTATTTATAATTTTCATTATTATTATTATTTTATTTTCATTTATTTATAATTTTCATTATTATTATTATTTTATTTTCATTTATTTATAATTTTCATTATTATTATTATTTTATTTTTATTTATTTTTCATTTTTGTAGGTGAATGTAATGAATTCAACTGGAATCCGAACTCAGCTCTCTGATTCCACAATCCGAGCCGCTATCCATAACTCCGCCATCCCCCCTCGAATTCTGAAAACAAATGTTAAAGACAAATAAAGCAAATATTATCATAATAAAATTTTCCGACTTAAAAATTCACATAATTAAGATTATTATTAAATATCTTAAATAAATTATAAACCCCATAAATAAAGTTTGAACTTGTACGGACTTGTGTCCAACTTCTCTTTGTGATATGGAATGTAATAACACAGAGTAAATTTCTCTCTTTTATTACATGTACCATAAGACAATTGTAAACTAAAAATACATATACCAATGCACAAAAAATATAAATAAATTGTATAAAATTAACATACCATGCTTTTCCTGTTATTTTTGTATGTTGGACTTGAGAAGATTGTGGATCTGCATGCAAAGAGTTATGCCTCAACTGCTGATGGCCCTGCAGTATCTGTTATGGCTGTACAGGCCCACATTTGTGTAACAGTCTTGATTGCAATGGATGCATGTGAAAACACACTCCCATGATGTCACTAACTAGCATCCTCCTCCCCAGTGGCAAGCCTCTGTTTCTCCTGTCCTTGGTCCTGCTTTTAGTGTAAATCACATCTCCAGCATGATCAATCATTAGAGATGTCTTCCCATCCTTTTAATATCCTGATCTGTAAACAAAAAAAAATCAATAAAGAGGGTATAATAATAATAATAATGGCAATAATAATTTCTATTTTTGTTTATTGACTTCTAGCAGAAAAACACAAATTACACATAGAGATAAAAAAATTGAAGCCAAATTTACAGAATTATTATAAAATATATACCTCTGACTACACCCCAATTTTTGTCTACCTAAATTACACACATGCCATGCTCTACTCAAAACAAATTTTAAAAGAAACATAAATATATCAGAGAGCTAGCCATTATTGAGGCAAATCTCATTTGCCACCGATGATTTCAACTAAATCTGCACGATTACCTTATATAGGCTATAAGAACCAGGACAGTAGACACCAACAGGAAGTGGAGAGAGACATCATGTATACAAACATGAACGCACACATGGCTGATTGCCCGTCTGACCATTAGGCTTTTCTAACAACCTCCTGTAAACATAGTAAATGAATGAACCCTATTAATGTGACAAGCACAAAGCAATAACTATCAAGCAGTCAGCCAGGATTTAAGCATACTCCTTTTTCATGCTCTCACTTCACACCTAGTACACTGTACATTCACTACCTGCTATAGCATAACACTTACCAGAAACATTTTTATAACTTGCATATAAAAATAAATCTTTGGTCATTTATCTAAACAAGCGTCTAAGTTTGTTTCTTCTACCCTAACCTTGAGATAAACAGACTTTATTCTTCAATATGGGCTGGAGCACCTTCTGCTTACCTCGGAGTTCTTGACAAGATCCAGAGACGGATATGTAATCTAATTGGCTCTGATCTAGCGTCTCGTCTGCAGTCACTCTCTCACAGACGCGCCGTAGCCTCTCTCTGTCTTTTCTACAAATACTTCCATGGTAACTGCTCTGATGAGCTGCTCTCTCTGGTTCCCAGACTCCATGAATTCAAGCGCCCTACGAGGCTGGCATCCCGCTCCCACCCCTACACCGTAGAAACCTTCAAATGTAGCCGTCTCTTCTACTCCAATAGGTTCATACCTCGCACCTCTCGCCAGTGGAACACCCTCCCCAATTACTGTTTCTCCGAAAGCTATAATCTCCAACTATTCAAATGTAATGTCAATCGACATCTCCAGTTACCTTGATCTACCCACTATCCTTCTCCGCTTCCTTTCTCCTATCACTCTTATCTGCTCTCGCTCCAAACCCCCCTGCATCCTAGTGGCTTCACGCCTTGCTTGGGGCACAATGCTTAAAAAAAAAAAAAAAAAATACTATTACTCAATTACACTCTTGTACAAATTAATTGAAACAAAACAAATAATTCCATTATTATTTCCTTTTTTTTCATA
The DNA here is from genome assembly GCA_903632075.3 of Acanthosepion pharaonis. NCBI lineage: Eukaryota > Metazoa > Mollusca > Cephalopoda > Sepiida > Sepiidae > Acanthosepion > Acanthosepion pharaonis. The sequence continues at coordinate 534,779 of CAHIKZ030004282.1, forward strand.
TTTTTCCAATCAAATATAACCCAGTGCACATGATAGTACTTTGTATACCACAAAGTCATTCCTTGAAGACTGACCACAGATTCTTGATTGGATTTAAACCAGGAGAGTTTCCAATCCAGTTTATAGTACTTTGATTTGCTCACTAGTAAGGCTTGACAGTGTGTTTGTACAGCATTACAATTTTTGTACATTTCCTTGGAGAAACATCCATTGCAGACAATGGCTGTAGGACAACTAATCAACAGTCAAGACAGTAGTGTCTGGGCATGATAAAAATCTGATGCACTCATGGATGATGCAATATTTTCAAGGCCAAATAAATTTCATCATAGACCCCCAAAATAGATTCATTTGCACACAACTACAAATCACCTAATCTGAGGTAAACATAGAAACTGATTACACCCTATCACTCCAGTAAGTCTAAAACTGACCATTTGGTAAAAGACAGGAAACTAAAGCGGTTGTTTCTGTTAATTGTATATCAAGTGTATATATTCACTATTATTTGCAATGGTTTGTTGTCACTTACTCAGTATCTTTTGAGCAAAATTCTGCAGATTTTGATGTAAAAAAGTTTCATATGAATCTTGAATCTAGTTTTCATTAGAGAATGTTTTCCCCTTCTATGTGTTTGGCAGTACTCGAAAGATAATAATTGTTCGGTGCAAGATTGAATGAATATGGCAAGGTGGGCTAGAACAGACATTCCAAAACAAGTTCCAAATTTTTTTCTTGTGTTATTCTTGCTGAATATAAGCTTGTGTTGTCGTAGAGAATGCTATTCTTCCTTTAATCCACTGTGTACACTGCCATGTAAAAACTAAGGTATGTACTCTGAATTTATTCTTACCTGTCATATACTAACTAGAAGGATACATTTGGCATTACAATTGCTTTTCCAAAATGGTAATTACTTATGACCAGGGGTGGATTATGACCTTTATATCATCCGAAAAGAAAAAATATTATTAGATCACATGAGAAATTGTATAAAAGACTAAATAAAAGCACCTTGTCTGTCGTATTCAATGAAATGTGCACATACATACATATATATATATATATATATATATATATATGTAAGCAAATATATGAATATAGATCAGACAGTATAAAGAAAAATATACGGAAAAAACAAACAAAAATACTAATATGCAATTATGCTGTTTTAATGTTAATATAATGTGAACGTCGGACGTTTCGGTCTAATAGACCATCTTCAGGACATATTCATAAAACATAATTAACATTAGACTATATTTAATTCAACATGAAAAGCCGATGGACATAAGAGTAAGACTAATCAAAACAGACAATAGAAATTTTTTTAAGATCAGCGTTCCGTTTCAATATGATCATGTCGGCGTCATGTAGGCGATGTTGTGAAAACATATTCCTAAAATAGAGTATTGCATATTAGGTTATTTGTTTGTTTTTTCCGTATATTTTTCTTCATATATATATATATATATATATATATATATAAATAGAGAGAGAGCAAGAGAGAGAGAGTGAGAGAGAGAGAGTGAGAGAGAGAATGCAATGGATAAATTGACATCATTTTATATTTTTAATTTCACGCATATGTTTGTTTTTGATTTTGTTGATTTCACAGTATAGTAGGGTCAGTTGGGCCCCATCTGTGAGAAAAAGATATAAAAAAATGATATTTTCTAGTATGTACCCTTGTTAAGTACAATAGTCTGTTCTTTCTTTTCCTTGATCTTGTATCAACTAAACATGATCTTCTTTTACAATATTTTCTATACAATAACCAAGTAGGAAATCTTGATTTCAGGGTATTCTTTTGGTAAGAGAGAAAGCTGATTTCTTTGTTGCCAAAGGTCATTGTTGCTGACGTTGTCTGACCATCAGATCTGTAGAATTCTTCTAAGAAAAAAATTAATGAACTTTGCAAAAAATACCCACCCCTACCTACCTACCCTACTATCAACTCTTGTTGATCTTTTGTTGACATTTCGATGGTGAGGAATCTTTTGTTTATCAAGTGAGGATGCTAATTCCATCCCCATCCCACTGCTTTTCATATATGAGCTTTCGACTGACAGATGCCGAATTCAAACCATCAAATAATTCCCTTAAAAAAATTGATTTGTTTTTTTTTTCCCCAGAATAGTCCAGGATTGTGGACACAGAGGATCCTCTGGGATGAAGATATTTTTTTTCAATAGAATCTGATACTGAAATTGATTAATATCCTGTATTTAAAAATGAAACTAATAAATTAATGAACTAAAACTTTCTAAATAGAAAAAGAGAAAAAAAGCAATAGGAAATCAACTTCAAAAAAAAAATTGTCCGGAAAGCTACTGTAAATTAATTAAAAATAAAAAAAAATTAAAAAAAAAAAAAAAAAAACAAAGAAAAGCAACAGTATCTCATAAAAAGATGAGTAAAGCCCACAATTTCAAAGAAGTAGACTGAATTGTTGCAAAACTAATATATGCATCAGACATGTCAATATTATAGACATCAGAATGTACATGTATCTGTTGATGTGTTGATGTGTCTCAAAAAGGTCTATATAATGGGCTATTTTCCTTATAAAAAAAAATAGTTAAATATTCTTCTCTTGCTAACATTTTTTTTTTTACTCCTGTGGCAGTGGAGACCTCTAGGGTTATTGGCTCTCATTCAATGGCATTCCTTTGGAGGGTTGGGGGGATGGTTAAGGGACGATCCCCGCGAAACGGAGTGGCTCTTGCAGCACGCCTCACTGGTGATGGTTCAAGGTAATCCTTTCTCCATCATTGTGGCTGGCAGAGGATAGCAAAACAAAAACATTTTGTTTATAGATACTTTGTTCAAATTTTGTTCAAGAGAAAAAAATGTGTTACCGTTTTGGCGCCAAATGAGTAATGTGATTATATTCTTTAGTTTTATTGCCGTTGATGTTCTGCATCATCCTGGTTAATTTGAAACACAAACAATATTTTTCCTTATTTTATTTAATCTAATTTTGTTCTTCTGACCTTTTGATATATATTTTTTCTTTGGGGTTATCGAAAATCGGTTGTCTACAAAAATCGTCTGAGAACTAATCGCACTCCAAAAGAGGCAATCATATCTGAGCGTGCAAACATCAGTAGAGATATTTTAAGAAGAGTTCAAAGTTCATGTGACTAAGTGAGGTCAAAACTGCTTAGATGTCGAAGGCCAACAGTTTGAACATTTATTGAAATTTAATAAATATTCTTGTTTGGTAAAATGCCAAAAAATTGCATACAGCTTACACCCATCATCTGAATAACTGTAGCTAGGCAACACAGCATAAAATCTACATAATGGTACAAGGAGTATTGGTATATCTATCAAGGCACATTCCAGGGCTACCCTTGACTGGGTAGTATTTACTGAGAGTGACTGCAAGTAATTTTTTTCTGCATTTCCTATACATGCTTAATGGGGTTTTAATCTGGTGAGCACAGAGGGCAGGGAATTACCTAGAAATAAGATGGCTGTCTCTGGAACCAGTTTCTTGTCCCCTACACAAGATGATAAGGTGCATTATTTATCTGGATCCTTTTATCACCAACAGGGAAAGATGGTGCATATAAAGGGGTGCAAACATTCCGTAACAAGATCTGTAAAAGGATCTGTAACAAGATCTGTAAAAGATCTACTCTATTTCCTCAAGTGGTTATTGAAACTGTTATGGTCCGGTGATGGTCCAAGGTAGAACCAATAAAGAAGAACTTGAACACGGATATGGAATAACACATATATATTACAAACAGGAATATATACAGAGAAGTAGAAAATGTTAGTACGAACAATCAGGTTTAGTAAGGAGAACTATGTAGTCTCGACCAGTATCACTATTCCAATGTCTTGTAGTAATTGTCTGAACGCGACTCAGTTTCGGACTGCCTCTGACTCGACTGACTGACTCACCCGCTCTGACTGACTGACAGACTTCTGACGGACCTCACTCCAGACTTCAGACTGAATGGTATTTATCACCCCCCCCATGAGGGCATCATGTGGCACAATGCTGGTTTAACGTGGGATCTCCAAGCCCATGGGCTCGGCCAAAAATATGCACTTTAAACCCGTATAAACGGGTTCAGGGTCGGTTTACCTCCCCGAAAGAGACTCCGCCCTTCGGCGTAGCCTCGTTCGGGTTCCTCCCTGCCCGAAGTCAGAGAGTTCAACCGATCAGCCGGTCGCCCTACTTCGGACTGAACAGTATTTAGTCCCCCCCCACACACCCACGAGGGCATCATGTGACACAAGGCTGGTTTAATGTGGGATCTCCAAGCCCGTGGGCTCAGCCAAAAATAAGCTCTTTGAACCCGTATAAACAGGTTAAGGGTCGATTTACCTCCCCGAGAGACTCCGCCCTTCAGCGTAGCCTCATTCGGGTTCCTCCCCGCCTGAAGGCAGAGAGTTCAACCGATCAGCCGGTCAGCCGGTCGTTCGACTTCGGACTGAACTCTCTGCTTCCTCTTGAGGCACCGTATTTATTATGCATGGAATAGTCCATTATGTTATTATGGGTAAGGTCCCATAACAGAAACCTACAATGGAATTTTCAGGTAGTATAACAGTTATCAGCATGGAAATTGGAACTGGCAAGTCAAGTTCAAATGCTGGCCTAGTCTGCTGCAGTCATTTTCGCACTAGTACCCTTGGCAAAAGCATGAATCTATCTCTTTTCTTCACACTGCAGCTATGTGTCAAATAGTGTGACTGATTGCACTTCCTAATCTTAGTTTGCAGCTAGTTTTAAGAGAAGAATAAATCTGAATTGAAAAACCACAGAGAAAGCAATTAGAAAACCACTCCACTATTTTTTCTTGAGTCATAACAGTTTCACATATAAAGAATAGGATTATGTTGGGAACCTTACGTCCTTAAGGGATATTGCTTGTTCTGGGTACAACGATAAACTAAGTCCAGCAGTAAGACCTCTGATCAGGGGGTTTTGAGGAACTTGTAACTACCTCTTAATTACTGGTGTTCCCAGGTCCACCCTGACCCAGGATGGTCACACCTGTTAAGGTCCCACTTATGGGCAAATAGTTAACTATTACCAGCAATACTTTTTTGAAAAAGATTATTACCAGCAATACAATTTTGAGGGAAAATATTACCAGAAACAGATTTTAGACAAATCAAAATATTACCAGCAATAAAAAATTTTGTCGGCATTAAGTAACCCATTGAGGTTGATATGTCATAAAACAAAATAAACTAAACCAATCTAAACTAAAGAATACATATTCTATTCATATGAATCTATCCAAAAATGTCGGCATTAAATAATCCATTGAGGTTGATATGCCATAAATCAAAATTAACCAAATCAATCTAAACCAAAGAATACATATTCTATTCAGACGAATCTATCCTAAAATGTTGTCGGCATTAAATAACCCATTGAGGTTGATGTGCTATAAAACAAAATAAACCAAATCAATCTAAACCAAAGAATACATATTCTATTCAGACGAATCTATCCTAAAAATGTCGGCATTAAATAACCCATTGAGGTTGATATGCCGTAAAACAAAATAAACCAAACCAATCTAAACCAAAGAATACATACTCTATTCAGACGAATCTATCCTAAAATGTTGTCAGTATTAAATAACCCATTGAGGTTGATGTGCTATAAAACAAAATAAACCAAACCAATCTAAACCAAAGAATACATATTCTATTCAGACGAATCTATCCTAAAAATGTTGTCGGCATTAAATAACCCATTGAGTTTGATGTGCTATAAAACAAAATAAACCAAACCAATCTAAACCAAAGAATACATACTCTATTCAGACGAATCTATCCTAAAATGTTGTCAGTATTAAATAACCCATTGAGGTTGATGTGCTATAAAACAAAATAAACCAAACCAATCTAAACCAAAGAATACATATTCTATTCAGACGAATCTATCCTAAAATGTTGTCGGCATTAAATAACCCATTGAGGTTGATATGCCGTAAAACAAAATAAACCAAACCAATCTAAACCAAAGAATACATACTCTATTCAGAAACTAAAAAGCATTAAATAACCCATTGAGGTTGATATTAAAACAAAATAAACCAAACCAATTACATACTCTATTCAGACGAATCTCTCCTAAAATGTTGTCGGCATTAAATAACCCATTGAGTTTGATGCTATAAAACAAAATAAACCAAACCAATCTAAACCAAAGAAAATATTCTATTCAGACGAATCTATCCTAAAAATGTTGTCGGCATTAAATAACCCATTGAGTTTGATGTGTTTCAGACGAATCTCTCCTAAAATGTCTATTAAATAAATTGAGTTTGAAAATAAAACAAAATAAACCAAACCAATCTAAACCAAAAGAATACATATTCTATTCAGACGAATCTATCCTAAAAATGTTGTCGGCATTAAATAACCCATTGAGGTTGATATGCTATAAAACAAAATAAACCAAACCAATCTAAACCAAAGAATCATATTCTATTCAGACCTAAAATGTTGTCAGCATTAAATAACCCATTGAGTTTGATTGCTATAAAAACAAAATAAACCAAACCAATCTAAACCAAAGAATACATATTCTATTCAGACGAATCCATCCTAAAAAATGTTGTCGGCATTAAATAACCCATTGAGGTTGCTATAAAACAAAATAAACCAAACCAATCTAAACCAAAGAATACATATTCTATTGATATGCATTAAATAACCCATTGAGTTTGATGTGCTATAAAACAAAATAAACCAAACCAATCTAAACCAAAGAATACATATTCTATTCAGACGAATCTCTCCTAAAATGTTGTCAGCATTAAATAACCCATTGAGGTTGATATGCTATAAAACAAAAATAAACCAAACCAATCTAAACCAAAGAATACATATTCTATTCAGACGAATCTATCCTAAAATGTTGTCAGCATTAAATAACCCATTGAGTTTGATGTGCTATAAAACAAAATAAACCAAACCAATCTAAACAAAATAATGTTGTCCATTAAATAACCCATTGAGGTTGATATGCCAAAAAAAAAAATAAACCAAACCAAAAGAATACATATTCTATTCAGACGAATCTCTCCTAAAATGTTGTCAGCATTAAATAACCCATTGAGTTTGATATGCTATAAAACAAAATAAACCAAACCAATCTAAACCAAAGAATACATATTCTATTCAGACGAATCTATCCTAAAATGTTGTCGGCATTAAATAACCCATTGAGGTTGATATGCTATAAAACAAAAATAAACCAAAAACTAAACTAAAGAATACAAATTCAGACGAAATCCTAAAATGTTGTCAGCATTAAATAACCCATTGAGTTTGAGAATATAAAACAAAATAAACCAAACCAATCTAAACCAAAGAATACATACTCTATTCAGACGAATCTCTCCTAAAATGTTGTCAGCATTAAATAACCCATTGAGTTTGATGTGCTATAAAACAAAATAAACCAAACCAATCTAAACCAAAGAATACATATTCTATTCAGACGAATCTATCCTAAAAATGTTGTCGGCATTAAATAACCCATTGAGGTTGATGTGCTATAAAACAAAATAAACCAAACCAATCTAAACCAAAGAATACATATTCTATTCAGACGAATCTCTCCTAAAATGTTGTCAGCATTAAATAACCCATTGAGTTTGATGTGCTATAAAACAAAATAAACCAAACCAATCTAAACCAAAGAATACATACTCTATTCAGACGAATCTCTCC
>CAHIKZ030004282.1:547500-687500 GCA_903632075.3 Acanthosepion pharaonis
GCAGAGGTGAAAAAAAAAACAAAAAAAACTTGGGGAGTTGAGTTACAATGTAAATTACTTGAAGAAAGCCTGAGCATACAATGGCTGAAACGTGAATATGATAACTGTCAACTGTCCAAAACAATGTAAATATATATATATATATATATATATATATATATATATATATATATATATATATATATATATATATATATATATATATATGAATTATATATTTATCAACCAATAAAACATGGTTTAAAAAGGTATTTAGGGGAATTTCTGCTCACTAGGGGATAGCTGCTCAGATTGAGGAATTGGAGAGCTGAGTTCAAATTCTAGTCAAATCCATTACATTCACTTACGGGCTAATACCCTTGGGAAAAGTATGAATCCTCCTTCTTATTCTCCCCCCATCTATGGTTAAATAGCAGGACAAACCAGATTCTATAGACTTGGATGGCAACTGGTCTACTGCAGAAAGAAAAGGAGGCATGGTAGAGTAATGGATAGCGGCTTGGATTGAGGAATCGCAGAGCCGAGTTCAAATTCCAGTCGAATCCATTACATTCACTTATGTGCTAATACCCTTGGGAAAGGTAAGAATCCTCTTCCTCTCTCTCCAGCTATGGGTAAAATAGCAGGACAGACTGGGTTCTATAGCCTTGGATGGCAATTAGGTCTAGGAGAAGGACAACTCTGAATTCAAAACCTGCGGAGGGTCGTTTGGGAACCTTGTGGCATTCGGTGCACCAGGTCTCTGCATTCGTCCCTTCAAAAAGTGTGGATGGTCCTGCACGAGGTCTTCACCATTATAATCAAATCTCATGTGCCGGTGTCGGGCTGTTGGTTTCCTGGAAACTGATCTGCTTGACCCTCATACGTCGAATCTCGACGGGATAGTCGATTATATATATATATATATATATATATATATAGATACATACATAGATAGATAGATAATATCAGTGGTAGATATACACATACATATGCAAAATATATAAATATCTATGCATACACATACATATATATTTTTTTGAATAAAAAAATTCCACGAGGATAGAATCCAGGTAGAACTCAATGTCCGGGACAGAGTAAGGATATAATAAAAAGGCTTTAACACTAATATTCCATGGTCATAATTCATTCCATTGGAATCGTAAATACGATCAATTCATCAGATCTATAAATTTGTCAGACCTACAAATTTGTCAGGAATATTTGTGCTTATGCCTTTTATTATATATATATATATATATATATATATATATATATATATATATATATATATATATATATGTATATATATATATAGTGAAGGTCATAAGTCCCTTGGTATATTAAAATTTATCCAAAAAAAGAGGTCGATGTATTTATTACTACTGAGCAAATAATTTATACACAATAAAATCCAAAATCACCTCATATGAGGAATAAGCTTATCTCAACTGACAAAATTTGTCAGTTTTATTCAACCCTAATTTAATGTCATAAGGGTAATGTCCAGGTTTAATTTTATAAAACATCTTTCCCTTTAAGACTAATATCTATCAGCTTCCACTGACCACTGTCTTGTACCTTTCGTCTGACTGAAACATTGAAATAGATAATTTCTTTATTAGTTTTTCGACATTTTTTTTTTGTAACTGGCACAGTTAAATTTCTAATTCCAACATGAACTCAGTCTATACTGGGGTTGAATAAGACTGAAGAATTTTGTGGGTTAAATTAAGCTTATTCCTCATATGAGGTGATTTTGGATTTTATTGTGTATTAATTACATTTTTTTTGCAAAATCTTTCAAATTTTGTAATTTGAATAAGTTGTTTTGGTTTATCACAATTTTGCCAAAATTCATATTAACTTTTATTTTATATGATTTTTTTCTGGAATACTTTCGAATGTTGCTCCATACATTTTCAAGAATTTTTAGAATTAAAAACCAATTGTATAACTACACATGGAACAATCCTTGAAAATGAATGGAGCAACATTCAAAAGTACTCAAGAAAAAAATAGTATAAAATAAAAGTTAATACGAATTTTGGCAAATTTACCAACAAAACAAAACTTATTGGGAAAATTGAAAGATTTAATAAGAATTTGATAAACAGATCTTTCCAATATATATATATATATATATATATATATATATATATAATAAAATAAAATAATAAAAGGCTCAAACACTAATATTCCATGATTATAATTTAATCGTGATTACAATTCCAATGTAATAAATTATAACCATGGAATATTAGTGTTTGAGTTTTTATACTATATTCTTACTCTGTCCTGGACATTGAGTTCTACCTGGATTCTATCCTCTTGGAATATATATATATATATATATATATATATATGTGTGTGTGCGTGTGTGTACTGACCACTAATATTATCAATATATAATGTATGCTGCACTGACATCAGTTGCTGAGGCATAACTCTTTGGGCACAGATCTAAGGTTTCTTGAGACCCATGAATGCCAAACTCACACACACACACACACACACACACACACACACACACACACACACATGTGTGTGTGTGTGTGTGTGTGTGTGTCTCATGCATGTGTGTGTGTGTGTGTGTATGTGTGTCTATGCATGCGTGTGTGTGTGTGTGTGTGTGTGTGTGTGTGTGTGTGTGTGTGTGAGTTTGGCATTCATACGTCTCAAGAAACCTTGGATCTGTTCCCAAAGAGTTATGCCTCAGCAACTGATGTCAGTGCAGCATCCATTATGTTTGTACAGGCCCACACAGGAGTGACTGTCTCGATTACAATGAATGCATGTGAAGACACTCTTCCCCCCGATGTTGCCTTGTTTTATTTCCATCAAGCAAGCACCTCCCTGGCAGAAAACCTTTGTTTCTCCTCTCTTCGCTCCAGCCCTTGGTGTAAATTATGTCTCCAGCATGAGCATTTGTGGCAATAACTTCCCACCTCTTGATGTCCATGTCCATCACCCTAATTGCAGATGTCCTTGAAGCAAAAAAGAGTTCGCCCTTGTATGCTCTTGCCAGTGGCCAGTTTCGTGTACAGAAGAACCTTTAGATGTATAAATCTGTGCTTTATTCTGCAGCTTAGCAGAGTTGCAGTATAAACAACAGATTTATCTGCATTTGTACTCACAGGTGGGCTCTGTGGGTGTTAAACAAATGCAAATGTGCCTGAGCAGGTGTCTGCAACAGGGATTGGCTAGCCAGCCTAGAAGACAAGCATTCTTGGGAATGAGTGGCTAACCATTATAAAGATTTTATTTGGTGTAAACATGTATTTGAGTAGATATCTATTTTTTCTTCTTAAATAAACAGAGTAATTGTTATCTATCAGCCTGAGTCTTCAGTAAAGAAAATATGTCTTTTGGCTGGGTTTAAACCTGCATATCATTTTTTATGAGAAACAACTGTATAGCCCAGCATGACTGGCAAGGTATTTCAATTAAATCTTTAAAGTATTTTTCTTTTATGTGAGCAAGAGATTTCTTTTTGTACTTAGTGAGTGACCCTACATCTTTCAGACCATAGCTCTATGTGTGCCCATTTAAAAATATGTCACACATATTAGGGAACTAGAATAAGAAGAAGCTTATAAATATCTAGGAATCAGTGAAAGAGGAGGAATACAGCATACCTAAATAAAACAGAAAATAAGAAAAATTACTGCAGGTATACCAACTTCGCTAAGTAACATACTCATACTAAGTCCACAAAAGAAATCCCTTGTTCCTATCCAAGAAAAATACAAAAAGAAATTATCAGCCCTTTTAATGAAACATATATTAGAAAAGGATTACTTAATGACTAAATTACAACAGAATGAAAAAAGGTTTTTCCTGATATGTTTCTTCCCCTAGGACTTCATCAGACAAAAGTGATGGTTGCATTGATATGACTACACATGCACACTAAGGAGAGGGGTCATGAGAATTTTAAATTTAAATTTTTTTTTTTTTCAAAACTTTACCACTTTGTCAGTTTTTTGCTAAATCAGCTCTTGATATATAAAAAAATTATATATAGTTTATCCATATATATAAATCAATAAGATCAATGATGAAAAGTATTTCATGCAAATATTTTTCAATAATCTCTTACTTTGTCAATGAACCTAGCACAACACTTCCCCACTAATCATATCGGTGGTAATTTCAGATTAAAAATTATCTAATAAATTTGTCAAGCAATAAACTATAAACTTTATTAGAGGATGTGGCCTAAGAATACATAACATTGTGAACTTCCACAGCTGCTATAATAATTTTTATTGCTAAAAATATTCCAGTCTCTCAAATATTGCATCCCAATGCAAGGTCATTTTACGAATTTAATAATGATATAAATAAGCATAGAAGGGAGTGGTAAGTGAAAAGGAATGCTTCACTCAATAATCATTAGCTTACATTAATAGATTTAGTTAGTTGAACTGAAAGAGTAAAGGTAAAAATAAACAACATGAGTTCATAAATAGAAAAATAGAAAAAGATGAGTTCATGAATGGAATGGGATGAAAAGACAAGAGAACTCCATGAATGGAATGGGAAGGAAAAACAAGAGCATTCTATGAATGGAATGGGATAAAAAAAAAACAAAAAAAACATGCACACTCCATGAATGGAATGGTATGAAAAGACAAGAGCTCTCCATGAATTGAATGGGCTGAAAACAAATGGACTACATGAATGGAATTGGATGAAAAGACAAGAACATAGCATGAATGGAATGGGATGAAAAATCACTAGTGCTTCATGAATGTCATCAGATGAAAAGACAAGATGTGTCCTTAAATGGAATGGCTTGAAAAGACAAGAGGAACTCATAAATGAATTGCAATGAAAAGACATGAATGGAATAGGATAAAAACATGTTGGCTACATGAATGGAATGGGGTGAAAAGACAAGGGCACTCCATGAATGGAATGCAATGAAAATATGTTGAATCCATGAATGGAATAGGAAGAAAAGACAAGGGCACTCCATTAATGGAATGGAATGAAGAGATAAGTGGTCGCTATGAATGGAATGGGGTGAAAAGAAAAAGTGCATTCTATGAAGGGAATGGGAGGAAAAGACATGAACACTCCATGAATAGAATGGGATGAAAAGACAAGAGGGCTCCCTGAATGGCATTGGATTAAAAAAGAAGAGGGATCCATGAATGAATTGTGATGTAAAAACTAGATGACCTCTTGAATAGAATGCAATGAAAAGACACAAGGACACCATGAATGAAATGGGATGAAGAGACAAGAGGACTCGATGAATGGAATATATGAACAGACAAGAAGTCCCCAGGAATGAAATGGAGGAAAAGACACAAGGACACCATGAATGAAATGGGATGAAGAGACAAGAGGACTCAATGAATGGAATATATGAACAGACAAGAAGTCCCCAGGAATGAAATGGAGGAAAAGACATGAGGATCCCATGAATGGAATGATATCAAAAGACATGAAAACTCCATGAATAAAATGGCATGAAAAGTCTAGAGGTCTCTATGAATGGAATGGGAAGGAAAAAATTGGTTTCTCCATCAATGCAATGTGATGAAATGACAAAAGTACTCCTCAATATCATGTTATGAAAAGACAAGTGGTGTGCATATTAAATTAGCAATACAACTATTATTATTAGTTAAGAGTATGCCATTTATTTAAACTGGTATTCAAATACTATATTTATGTATTTGTGCATAGGTTTATTAAACCACATATTTGCCATTTTGTTCCACAAATTTTTGCAAACTTGGAAGCAGCTTCATGATTCCATTCTCTCAATACTAAGCATCTTTCTAGGTGATGAATTAATCTCAGTGTTTTTTACAGGATCCCACAGAACTTACATTTGTTCCATTCAGGGAATGTTTTAGAGATCAAAATCAGTGGTAATGTAAATGTTTTAACTCTAGTTAGTACAGATTTAGATTAAGTGTGAACAAGGCAAGTAATACTTGAGCAATACTAAAAAGAACTAGATGAGTTATTAGAAAACTAACTGCAGCAGGTGATTAAATGATTGGAAAGAACCATAAATAAAGGCTTCAGTTTAAATTTCCTTACAGGCTGCCATGCTCAAATGATTCCTGAACATGAGGACACAATGGCTGAAATGTTATGATAATAACAAAGATGAAGACATTAGTCAGAAGGAAAATAATGATAATTCTTGATCTCAGAAATTCTTGCATTTTAAAGAAGGTAAACGTGCCATGAAAACAAAGAAAAAAGATTTGTTTCACTTATGGAGATGGCACTGTGAAGGATCAAATGTATTAAATGTGGTTTTGTGAAAATTTTCTCATTGAAGAGCACTCCATGAATGGAAGGGGAAGAAAAAATAAGAGCACTCTATGAAATGAATGTGAAGAAAAGTCAGGAAGGTTCCATGAATGATATGTGAAGAAAGTCAAGAGGGCTCCATGAAAGAAATGGGATGAAAAATCAAGAGGGCTCCATTAATGAAATGTGAAGTCAAGAGGGCTCCATGAATGGAATGTGAAGAAAATTCAAGAAGGCTCCATGAATGGAATGTGAAGAAAATTCAAGAGGGCTTAATGAATGAAATGTGAAGAAAGTCAAGAGGGCTCCATGAATGGAATGGGTAGAAAAGTCAAGAGGGCTCAAATGAATGGAATGTGAAGAAAATTCAAGACGGCTCCATGAATGGAATGGGAAGAAAGTCAAGAGGGCTCCATGAATGGAATGTGAAGAAAATTCAAGAGGGCTCCATGAATGGAATGTGAAGAAAATTCAAGAGGGCTCTATGAATGGAATGTAAAGAAAAGTCAAGAGGGCTCCATGAATGAAATGTGAAGAAAGTCAAGAGGGCTCCATGAATGAAATGTGAAGAAAGTCAAGAGGGCTCAAATGAATGGAATGTGAAGAAAAGTCAAGAGGGCTCCATGAATGGAATGTGAAGAAATGTCAAGAGTGCTCCATGAAGGAAATGTGAAAAAAATTCAAGAGGGCTCCATGAATGGAATGGGAAGAAAGTCAAGAGGGCTCCATGAATGGAATGGGAAGAAAATTCAAGAGGGCTCCATGAATGAAATGTGAAGAAAGTCAAGAGGGCTCAAATGAATGGAATGTGAAGAAAAGTCAAGAGGGCTCCATGAATGGAATGGGAAGAAATGTCAAGATGGCTCCATGAATGAAATGTGAAAAAAATTCAAGATGGCTCCATGAATGAAATGTGAAGAAAGTCAAGAGGGCTACATGAATGGAATGTGAAGAAAAGTCAAGTGGGCTCAATGAATGGAATGTGAAGAAAAGTCAAAAGGGCTTCATGAATGGAATTGGATGAAAAGACAAAGAAGCAATCGAGACAAGATAAGCAATCAAGACAATTTAACCAATCAAATCAAGACATACATAAAAATTAAACTCCTTTGCATGAGGTGGGAGAAAGACATCATATACAAAAACCCCAAAATCAAATCATGTTTTTGTTATGCCTAAAATCTTCCTCAGATTGCTATGCAGATGATACCACTATTTATGGATGCAACTTCAATATTCTTGGTAACCAGTCTGGCTGCAAATGTCTTCTTTATCCTTGCCGTGTGTGGTGAACATGGATGGTATCCTTCAATACCTCCCATACCAAGCTAGTTTTATCATCATAGAACAGATCCCGACTTTTCTCTAATAATGATGTGCAGTTGTGTTCTCAATGAGTCTCCTTGCCTTGAGCAGCCATTGGTACTCATGCTCATGCCAGACATCAAGTGGGACATGTATATATGAACCAATGCAAAATAATGTCTGAAAAATGGTCGGTTCCTCGTAGCACTCCCAGTAAATATCTGACTCCTGCCGTACTCTATCTTTGCAAGAGTTCGATCAAACTAAAAATAGATTATTGCTGCCACATTTTGGCTGGAGCTGCCCAATCCTCTCTTTCCACCTTTCAAAAGCTTTTGCTTGTGGGTGGACCGTTTCCCCACAGACAAAATATTGTTAGCCTGTCACTAGTTTATCCCTATTTTAATTTCTTGGTTCCACCAATCCAGAGCTTCACAGCTAGGACCCACCATGCTACATACACCCAGACGACTCATCCTCATTCCTTTCATATTTCATTGGTAAGGAGGAAATTTCACTTAGACACTTCCCCCTTCAGAACCGTTGCATTGTGGGACGAACTCCCAAGTGGATGCTCCCATTATCACTACAATCTTAATCTCTTCAAGTCTAATGTCAACCATTATCTATCCAATATATCATAGTAATATGCACTTCCCAGTATGACTTTACAAAATCCTCATTTAGTAAACCTCTTCATTGAGTGGCTCTTGGGCCTCGAATTGAATGAACAGTAGTAATAAAGAAAATTGAAAAAAGTTATACCATATTTTAGGCATATGGTAATGGTAATATTAGCTGTTTCCTTATAAGGAAGCCTTCATTGATCGTGTATTCTGTGCGCCTGCCGGACGTAATATATGAAATCTTCCACTTAAAACAATTTTTGGAGAAAATTAATTTCTCAGGTCAAGTAGCTGTTGTCATTTTATCTTGATGGGGGTTTTCTTCTTTACCTTTCATTCTAAGTAGTATGGAATGTCCACATCTTGTTTATATCATTATTCTCTCTCTGTTACAGGTAATATCTATTTTGGTTTTTGTTGCTGTTGAAAATCCTCAAGTGACGTATTTTCTGTTAACTGGTACAGTTCTTTGTGATTCCGTATTAGCCATGCACGAGTTTCGCTTGTTTCAACCCTTCATGCGCACTGCTGATGAGTCCCAAATATAGGACGAAACGGCCGTCCAGTGCTTTCTGCATTCTGTTGAGGTTTCTATCAGACTCGATGAATTAATTAAATATCATTATCAAATCCTCCTACTAATTGCTATCTGTGTTTATCATCGCTTGAACCGGCTTCTAATGCTCCAGTTGGTAGCGGCTTGGTGAGAGTAGTCGTGGCTCCCGGGGGCACAGTCCTATGGTTACAGAGAACTGAGTTGAGTTCCACCACGGAATATGTGAGCGAGCGGCGCTAAGTTGAGTCTGATTTGGAATCTCTTCGTCACCGAGGCCTATTTGGAACAGTTGGTATGATGTTCGCTTGACAACCTAACTGTCAGGGTTTCAATTCTCGGTAGTGGATGCGCACTGCTGATGAGTCCCAAATATAGGACGAAACGGTCGTCCAGTGCTTTCTGCATTCTGTTGAGGTTTCTATCAAACTCGATGAATTACTTAAATATAATTATCAAATCCTTCTACTAATTGCTATATATATATATATATATATATATATATATAATTTATTCGAAAATTATAACATAAATATGTTATAAAATCACTACAAAAATAGCCATTTTGTTTCAACACTTCTGGTGTCTTATCAAGTGATGGTGTGTATATTCATACATACCATCACTTG
This sequence comes from Acanthosepion pharaonis, assembly GCA_903632075.3. Taxonomy (NCBI): domain Eukaryota; kingdom Metazoa; phylum Mollusca; class Cephalopoda; order Sepiida; family Sepiidae; genus Acanthosepion; species Acanthosepion pharaonis. The sequence continues at coordinate 556,878 of CAHIKZ030004282.1, forward strand.
ATAAGACATCAGAGTTGAAACAAATGGCTATGAAGTGTTGTATTTGCTCTACACTGTATTGAGCACTCTATTAAGAATAGTATTCTTTGGTTATTGGAATTTATTCCATATACTAATCCTATACTTGGGTATATATATATATATATATATATATATATGCATCCGTATATTGAAGGTCGTTCTCAACGGATTCTCCTCCAGTTCCTATCCCACGAATGCAGGTGTTCCGCAAGGCTCCATTCTTGGCCCCACTCTATTCCTTATTTTCATCAACGACCTTCCAGACGCCATAGATTCCCAAGTTGGCATCTACGTGGACAACACTACAATTTACTCCTGTCTCAGAAACAAATCTAGTGTCGCTGACAAAACTAACCTGGCCGCTCGTCTTGAAATTGACCACCAATCGGTTGTTAATTGGGAAAAGAATTGGCTGGCCAACTTTAACACCTCAAAAACTAAACTGCTCTCTATTAATCACCATAGAGATCCTCCCCTGTTCCCTATTAGAATGTCTGATAGACAATTTCTTGAGAGCAACTCTCTGCGTCTGCTCGATCTCACGTTGACTGCTGACCTGAGATGGAACAAATACATTGAGTCAATTGCTTCGTCCACCGCGGGGAAAGTTGGCTCTCTGTGCCGCGCCAGGAAATTTTTCTCGATACTTCAAATATATAAATCAACCATTCGCCCTTGCATGGAGTATTGCTGCCATATATGGTCTGGGGAACCTTCTGTTTACCTCGGAGTTCTTGACAAGATCCAGAGACGGATATGTAATGTAATTGGCCATGATCTGGCATCTCATCTACAGTCACTCTCTCACAGACGCGCCGTCGCCTCTCTCTGACTTTTTTACAAATACTTTCATAGTAATTGCTCTGATGAGCTGCTTTCACTGGTTCCCAGACTTCATGAATTCAAGCGCCCTACGAGGCTGGCATCCCCCTCTTACCCTTTCACTGTAGAAACTTTTAAATGTAGCCGTCTCTTCTACTCCAATAGCTTCATACTTCGCACCTCTCGCCTGTGGAAAACCCTTCCTTATTACTGTTTCCCTGAAAGCTATAATCTCCAACTCTTCAAATGTAATGTCAATCGACATCTCCAGTTACCTTGATCTATCCACTATCCTTCTCCTCATCCTTTCTTCTATCACTCCTATCTGCTCTCGCTCCAAATCTTCTGCAAACCCCCTACATCCTAGTGGCTTCCCGTCTTGCTCGGGGCGGAATGCTTAAATATATATATATATATATATATATATATATATATATATATACAATATACTGCCAACGGTGTGTCCACTGACCTGTATATATAGTCGAGCAAAAAACACAACGCATATGAATTGCGGTTGGCTTCAATGTCCACTTTATATATATATATATATATATATAATTATTTTTATAAAAAAATTTATAACATAAGTATGTTATAAAATCACTACAAAAATAGCCATTTTGTTTCAACACACTCTGTGTCTTATCAAGTGATGGTGTTGAAAATAAAATAAATGGTTTTAATTGTTGGTTATTGAATTCATTCCGTGTATACCAATTATATACTTTTGGTATATATATATATATATATATATATATATATATATATATATATATATATATATATATACCAGGTCCAATAAAACTGTCAAACTGACCAGAGAATTCAGAGCAGCATGGATCCATCCAGCTCTTATCTCAAATAACAACTTAAAAGAGACTGTTTGTCCAACACAAGGAATGTTAAAAGATTCATGTTAAAAAGATAAGAAAATAAAAAATAAAAAAAACAAATGAAAACTACAGACAAAAGTTCATTTTCTTCAGCAAGATATTCATTTTTGTAGTTTAGTGCTAACAGCAAGCAGAAATATTTCTACTCCCGATGATGGCCATTTTGGTCGAAACTAGTCGAGGAATCTAAATGGAATAATAATAAAAAAAACGAAAGAATATTAATCTACAACCCAGTGTGTCTAAAGATTTTAATTTTTTTTTTTTTTTTTTGTTCAATATATATATATATATATATATATATATATATATATATATATATATATATATATATATATATGCAAATATCAGTGTCTCACACTTTTTCAACTTTACTGTTAGAGGTTGTGGGTCAACATATACCATTCTGGAATCAATCGACTCCATGAACAAATTTAAAATTTCCGTGTCTGTTTCAGACCCAGAATCCTGAAATTTAATATTCCCAAGTTTTCATTAATGCGATTTTTTTTTGTTTTCAGCGATTTTAGGGGACGGAATTTTTGTACTATAACAATTTTTATAACTTGGAAATAAATCTGGGAATAATTGAAATTAATTGCGAAATCCAGTGAAACTTACTGATGAAATAAGAATAATTGTTTATACAGAAAATATGTGCCCACGTACAATAAATTGTCTTTAGATTAAGCGGCGGCTGAAGAATTATCGTTAAACTTTTAAAAATAAAAGCTTAGATATTAATGTAATATTTAAATTTTGAGTTCTTCTATAGCTTATTGCTGCCTATTGCATCTACTCCTCTCTACCCATTGTGATGAAGGCCAAATCAAGACTGTTCCGTAGGAGCTAGCTAAAATGCCGCAGGATAGGGCACATTTAATTTAAAAATTATATATATATATATATATATATATATATATATATATATATATATATACTTGATTCCAGAATGGATATATATATATATATATATTAAGACATTTTTTAAGATTTATACGTTATTTTTATAGATACAAATATTTAAGTGAATGCACTGTTTATAATAAACAGCATTAAACAACATTTACCGGCCCGAATGTCCGAGAAATTTTCATAGGAAATATGCGTCCTCCGACAGGAATCAAACCTGTATCCTATACGAAACCGTCATATAGCCTGACGTGCTTTTACCGATTTAGCCACAGAGGAGCGTTTCAGTTAGCAAGGTCGATTTTATGGGGGGTTTTTTTTTGTTATTTTTTTTTGTTTTCTAACCGAAACGCTCCTAGGGCTGTTAGCCAATCGTTATTGCAGATGCGCGCTCGGGCATATTTGTGTTTGCTCAACACCCACAGAGCCGACCTGTGGTTTATACTACAACTATGCTGAGCAAACTTTTCTGGAGAGAGAGCGTGTTTTCTAGCGTGATCGACAACTTGAAGAAGGTCAGTACGCTCAAGGCCTCGGACACTTGTGACTTCGTGCTAGGACAGCTATCGAGAGCACCCAAGAGGTGCAAGGCTTGGGTCAACACGTGGTATGGTTTTTCAGGCACTTTCCAAAGCTGCCGCACGCTGGGATCAAACCTGATAAGTCTCCTCCCTGACAAATCGACTATGGTGAGATTCGAACCCGGGTAATGTCCAGAAAGCGAACGTTCTAACTACATCGGCCATATATATATATATATATATATATATATATATATATATATATATATATATATATATATATATATGAATTATTCACACAAAAACTAATGCAAAGGTTAATGATTTAAATTTCATTCATAACGGATACGGAGGTTTTTGTATATTATTTGAATTGTTTGCGATGATGGATGTCTCGCCATTTAAATCCTTAACCTTTGCATTAGGTTTTGTGTGAATAATTCATGTATTTGTAAACTGATTGCACGTTTATCGTAAATATATATATATATATATATATATATATATATATATATATATAGATAAAAGTGAACATTGAAGTCAACACTTAGAGACGACAGTCTGTTTCATGCTAGACGCAATCGTCAGGCCACCCTGATATATATATATATATATATATATATATATATATATATATATATATATATATATATGAAGAAAAAATAGAGAAAAAAACAAACAAAAAGCTTAATATGCAATTATGCTGTATTAATGTTAATATAAAGTCGACGTCGGACGTTTCGGTCTATTTAAGACCATCTTCATGGACATTTTCATTTAAACATAATTAACATTAGAACATATAAAAATTTTAACACAAAAGACGATGGACATAAGAGCACAACTGATCCAAACAGATAACTGAAATTTTTATATAAGATCAGCGTTCCGTTTAAATATGATCACGTCGTCGTCACGTGGGCGATGTTGTGAAAACGTATTCGAAGATGATTTACAAATATTAAAATATTAAAAAAGTCGATTGAACTATTTTATATTAACAGTTCAAGAAATCCTTTCCGTCGGATCTATATCCATATATTTGCTTATATATATATATATATATATATATATATATATATATATATATATATATATATATATATATATATATATATATATATATATATATATTCGACTCGTCGAATTCTACGTATGAGGGTCAAGCAGATCAGTTCCTAGGAAAACGACAGCCCGACAACAGCACATGAGATTTGATTATAGTGGTGAAGGTTTCGTGCAGGACCATCCACACTTTTTGAAGGGCCGAATACAGAGACCTGGTGCACTACGTGCCACAAGGTCCCCAAATGACTGTCCGCAGGTTTTGAATTCAGAGTTGTCCTTCTCGTAGACCAGTTGCCATCCAAGGCTATAGAACCCAGTCTGTCCTGTTATTTACCCATAGTTGGAGCGAGAAGAAGAGAATTCACACCTTTCCCAAGGGTATTAGCACGTCAGTGAATATAATGGATTCGACTGGATTTCGAACTCGATCCCTCAATCTAAGCCGCTATCCATTACTCCACCGTGCCTCTTTATTTTATATATATATATATATATATATATATATATATATATATATATATATATATATTTAAATAAATGAATGATTATATATATATATATATGTATTTAAATAAATAAATAAATATATATATATATATATATATATATATATATATATATATACAAGATTTGTTTATTTTTTTACATTTTGTGTGTTATCTTAATATGATTCTTAAACATTTATACATTAATTATTTTAATTATTAAATATGTAATCATTATTTTAATTTCTAAATATCGAATAATACTAAACTCTGTGTTATCCAACGACAAAAGCAGTACATTTTTTTTCAAAATAACACATTTAAAAATATGTTTTTCACTTAGCTAATATGGAATAACATTGATTCAATGAGAACGGTTATTGGTAAACAATCACTAAATCGATGCCCCCACCATTTCTTTATGAATTGGACTTCCTAATGCCCAAGTGACATGATACTTGAAATGGAACCAGAAATCTTGTATTCGACAGTCGAATTCTATGATTTCCTATTAACATTTTCTCATTCCTGGACTTATACCTCCATTAATTTGACCATTGAATCAAAACTTCAGACTTTTGTACCAATTGTCTGTTAGCCAGATTTATTAATAAATCCTTGAGCTTTTTTTTTTCACAGTATGCTTATTTAATTGAAACATTCAGGAATAAAAATGCCATCTACTTCATTAATTCTGATTTGCTTAATATTTATAACTGCAAGCCATATTTAGGACATATTAATATAAATGCCAGTTTTCATCCTCGGGCAAAGCGGATACAAGGCAATAAATTGCCATTTGACCGTAAAAAATCAAATGTAGCTGTTCCAGATGAAGAATGTTTGTTTGGCAATCAGCTTGTTAACTGAAAATCAGTTCAATATTTTCCCCCATTTCACGCTTACGACGCGGTCTGCTGCTCTCGATAAATAAACTTCCTAAAATAATTTGGGCTTACAATGAGAGTGTGCATTTTCAAGATGTTACCTCTTTTAAATTAAAAGGGGTGGTCTAAGTTGTTAGGAAATTCTTATTGATCTACAATCTTAGTTATTATTTGGTAACTATTCTGGCTTAAGAGCTACAAGGGACAGGGAAATGTGGCGGGGCATGATTGCCAACGTCCTGAAGGAACACGGCGCATGAAGAAGAATATGGCTTTAGACGACATGAGAGATGTTTTGAAAATGTCTGCATAAACACTGATTTCATTTTGCAATCCGTCACACGTACATTAAAATACATTAACAACAAAGAAATAATGAATCAACGGAAAGATTATTGATTACTTATCAGTTAATACACAACTGCGTATAGCTGCTAAGAAAAGTACTAATTCGTCTTGAAACACAGGGAGCTCTACTTTAACGTCCGGGTTAACACAATAGTCAAACACGTAATTGTAACCCCACCAGTCAGTGGCATGATATCTTTATTTATATTAAATAACGGTCTACGTTTTCATTATCTAGAGATTCACGTTCAAACTCCGGTGTCAACAGTGATACTTTTCATTCATGTAGGACACCTCCCCTTTGAGATGTCTTCTCTGGGTCTATATTTCTTCAGTTTTGGTTCAATATTTAAATATTTCGTGGCTGTTTTTCTCTTATTATGAATACTTGGATCAATAATTTCTTGTGGCGTGGGTATTTCAAACATGTCATACAATATTTCAATAGGTACCTCTTTTCATAAACTTACTAAATCAATGAATCTTCGTTTTAACTGATTCAGGTGTCGCTTATATTCCCACCTTTGTCCCAGTATTATGTACACCATTTTGCCAATCCGCTTTTTATAACGTCTTCCCTGAATTCTTTTCTACGTTGGTACATTAAAAAACAATCACTATCTCCAGGTTTAAAATATTTAATTATATTATTACTGTTTCTTGATGTTCCCGCCTTACGTCCTGGGGATAATTTATTAAATACGGACTTAATCTTCCTGGCGAACATCAACTCTGCAGGCGAAATTCCAAACACGATGTTCGGGTTTGGTGTTGTTCTGAAAACGCTCAGAAATTGTTGTAGCATTACTTCATCTGACTCCTCTCCCTCTGACCTTTTTTAGTGCCCTTTTAAACGTATCAACAAACCGTTCAGCCTATCCGTTACTTCATGGGTGATAAGGGGGTGTTGTAATGTGTTCTGTTAATGATTTACAGAAAAAGAAATTCACCAGTTGTGAATTATGTGCGGTTATCTGTAACGATATTGTCGGGTACATCGAATCTTGCAAAAATCTCGTGACAAAAAATTATAGTTACCGTGTAAGTCGGTTTTCTACATTTTAATATTTCTGGCCACTTAGTGTTTGCTATCTACTACCACTAGATAATACGCGCCCTTTACCGATCCTGCGAAGTCTATGTGTATTCTGGACCATGGAATATCGGGGTTTTGGCTAAGGTTGAAATTTTATAGGTGGTGTTTTCGCTGCCAGAACGCAACCTTTTCAATGTCTTGGTCCATTCTCAGCCAATACGTATGACACCTCATTAAGGATTTTAACCTGAAAGTTCCTGGATGTCCCATGTGAAAATCTTTTAGTATACGTTTTTGCAACGATGCTGGCATTACAATTCTTTCTGTGTACATAAGTACATTATCATAAGTACATTATCGCATAATGAAAATGAATTACTCAACCATTCGCCCTTGCATGGGGCATTGCTGCCATATAAGCCCCTTCTAATTGTCTCAAGGTCCTTGATAAATCCAAAGACGGATATGCAGTGTAATTGGCCTTGATCTGGCATCTCGTCTGCAGTCGCTCTCTCACAGAAGTGCCGTTGCCTCCCTCTATCTTTTTTTACAAATACTTTCATGGTAACTGCTCTGATGAGCTGCTTTCGCTGGTTCCCAGACTTCATGAATTTAAGCGTTCTACTAGGCTAGCATCTCGCTCTCACCCTTTCACTGTCAAAACGGTTAAATATAGCCGTCTCTTCTACTCCAAAAGCGTCATGTCTCGCACTTCTCGCCTGTGGAACTCCCTCCCCTTTTCCTGTTTCCCTGATAGTTACAATCTTCAACTATTCAAATGTAATGTCAATCGACGTCTCCAGATGCCCTGATCTATCCGCTAACCTTCTCTTCGTTCTTTTCGTCTATCACTCCTATTTATTCTCGCTCCAACTCTCTGTAACCCCTTGCGTGCTAGTGGCTTCCCACCTTGCTTCGGGTTGAATGCTTAAAAAAACAAACAAACAAAAAAAAAAAAAACACTTCCAGTAATATTCTTTTTTTTTCTTTTCTGTAAATCTTACTTGCTTCTTCATTTTCATGATGAAGTCGTCTTTTTCCAATTTAATTCTTAGTTCCTCTAATGTTACGGGTTGTTCTCTCACTGCATTGTATAACATATTTGTTATTTCGTTTTCGACCCTTATCGATGCAATTACGGTGTCCTCTAGTAATTCACAGAATTTTGGCATCAGCCTAGACAGTCCGTCCGCGTGACTCAGTTTTCTTTTTTATGGTAGAAACTCCATTTTATTTGTCTATATTTATGAGATGAGGTATTATGCACACTATTTACATTATATGGTCTATTGTCCACATCTTTGTCGCTATATTTATTACAACGTTTCGGCCTTTCAGTATCTGTCTATATTTCTGAGATGAGGTATTATGTACACTATTTACATTATTCGGACTATTGTCCTCATCTTTGTTGCCAAAGAGGTGGGAGTTCACTACTTGGTTAAGGCAGTGGAGAACTTTGAGAGGGGAATTAACAGGAGATAACTGATAACTGACATCCATTAGATATGGCACGTGGAACTAGAACTATCTACCCCAGCGAGCGAAATAAAGGGTTAGGATAAATATGGCAACAAAAATGCGGATGATAGTCCGAACATTGTAAATAGGGTACATAATACTTCATCTCAGATATATAGACAGATACTGAATACATGATTTTATTTTTAATTTAAGAAATTATTGAAAATTGTATGCAATTTCCCTCAAATATTAATTTGGAGATCGTTGTGAAAAAGAAGAATCACTGGAGAGGGGAATTAACAGGAGATAACTGATAACTGAGATTTATTAGACATGGCACGTGGAACTAGAACAGTCTACCCCAGCGAGCGAAATAAAAGGTTTAGTTCGACATTCCAACCACCTGAAAAAGGCCGGAGCGTACAACGGCGGAAACGTTTTGATAAATATAGCAACAAAGATGAGGACAATATTCCCAATAATGTAAATAGTGTACTCCATTTTATAATTATAGTTTAGTAAGATAGTTCCCCAACGTTCAGTCTATTTGCTACATGTGTGGGGACACCATTTTTTTATCTATATATGTGCAACGATGGATGATGGTCTGTCTGTATTTTGACTTCTCTACTATGGATAAATTTATGAAACATTTTTATAGCAAATATGATGGACACTGCTTCCTTTTCTATCTGGCTGTAGTTTTTTTTTTCAGCTGATTTTAATGATCTTGAAATATGAGATATTGGTTTAGATTTTCCGCCCTTATATTTGTGTAGTATCACAACGCCAATAGCAGATCCACTTGCATCTGCTGCAGCCGCAATCTCTAATTCTGGGTCAAAATGAGCAAGTGACAAGTCCGTCGTTAGGACTTTTTTGATCTCTCCGAAAGCACTTTGACATTTATCTGACCAATCCTAAATTAAATTTCTTTCTTTAGCTGGTTATTCAAGGGTGCCCTTAATTTATGCATGTTGGGTAAGTATACATGATAGTAATTTGAAAAACCTAAAAATGCTTGTAACTTTGTTAAATTTGTTGGGGCGGGCATGTCCCTTATTGTACTCAACCTTGAAGGATCTGGTCATCTTCCGTTCACATCGATAATTTGTTCTAGATATTTAACTCTAGTCATAAACAGTTCACATTTTTCTTCATTAATGTTAAATCCGTAATGCTCGCAAATACGTTTTTTTTACATATTGTGTATGCTGATTTCGGGTCTAGATTTGGTTTGGTTTGTTTTCTTTTACGGGATATCAACCTTAATGGGGTATTTAAAGCCAACAAGATTTTTATTGCCGATAATATTTCTTTTTCAGAAATGTATTGCTAGTAATAATGCATTGCTGATAATAATTTTTCTTCAAAAATTTATTGCTGGTAATAATTTTTTACAAAGTATTTCTGGTATTAAAACCTATTTTTACACTTTCACAGTGGTTTGACCCCAGTTTGGGGGTTAACTATTTACCCATAGCTGGGACTCTAACAGGTGCTACAACTGCGGGTCAGGGTGGACATGGGAACATAAGCAATTAAGAGGTGTTTCTACGCTCCTCAAAATTTCCCGATCAGGGGCCTTGCCGTTGGACGTAGTTTATCGTCTTACCCAGGACGCAGATGTAGTTTATAGTCATACCGAGGACGGCTCGGGTTTCATTTTTTGAAGTACATCATCCAAATATGCTTTGCGCAATCCAAACCGGCAAGCATCGTGTCTATAATCTGTTGAAATATGCTTGGGGCTACCTTTATACCGAAAGGAAGTTGGCGAAATTTGTCTAGTGTTAACTGTTAATAGTTTTAAGCACTCTTCGGCTACTTGCATTTATAGGTACGCGCCCGAAATACTCAACTTAGAAAAAAGATTACCTCCATTTAATTTGGCAAAAATTATTCTCAGAATTTGGTAACGGGTTGTTATAGTGTTTCAAACTTTAATTCCGTTGAAAAATCAGAACGTACGCGGATTTTATTATTTTTTACGTAAACATATTGTTGACATCCATTCAGAATAGTCTACTTTTGATATAACTCCTAATTTTTCCAGTCTGCCTAATTCCTTACTAATAGGTTCTAATACCGCAAAAGGGACACTTTTTGGTTTAAATACCGGTATTACATTCTTTTTTACTCCAAATTTAACCTAAAACCTAAACCTTCTTAGAAGACGTCTGGAAAATTTTAATTCTTTAATTTTTCGGTTACAATATTAGCACTAGAAGTAACAATATTTATTTTTAATGTAATTAGAATAACCAGTCACCCCCATGAATGTTTACACTATAGGTAGTAAGTACCTATAAAGTCCACTTTCTACGAGAGACTCGAGGTCAGAGAGAGGAAATGTAAGAGCGAGAAGACGCAAGAACGTCCGACCTTCCAATTAGTAAGCACTCACTACTAGATTGACCTGTGTGTATAACTGTGCCGTATTTCATATTGCACTTGTTGTGTACAATAAACCTTTCTTCTAGTATCCACCTAGTGTTATGTGTTTGTTACTTTCGCACGGAATATAACAATGGCGACGAGGTTGTTTGAAACGAACTCACACAGAAAATAACAGTTTAAATATGAAGCATAAACAATGTCGAATACACGTTTTATCATTAGCCATGATTCTCAACAAAATATCATAAAATAATAACGTTTTTGCAAAAAAAGATTTAGAATCCTGAATGGTAATGATGTGATGGAATAACTAGTCACCCCCATGAATGATTACACTATAGGTAGTAAGTACCTATAAAGTCAACCGTCTAGGAAAGACAGGGAGAGGAACTGTGACAACGAGACGACACGAGAACGTCTAACTTTCCAATTAGTGGCACTCACTACTAGATTGACCTGTGTGTATAACTGTACCGTATTTCATATTGTACCTTGTTGTGTATAATAAACCTTTCTTCTAGTATCCACTTAGTGTTATGTGTTTATTCCCTTAGCACGAAATATAACAATTTTGTTGCAGAATGAGTTAACTAAATTAAATGTATTCTTTAATACAAACACAACCACTTTTTTAGTTTTACTAATAAAAGAAATGTTGCAGTTGAATTCACCACTAAAATTCAATTTCTTCCCCGTAACTCCACGAGCAATTTTTCCAAAAGTTAGTAACCTGAGTTTATCCATTTTTCTCTATGTCTGTACATTGATAAAGGTTGATATCAGACCTTGTATCCAGTTGTAGTTTTATTTTTGCATTATTATTTTTAACAAAAACAAATTTCCTCTTTTGAGATTTTTCTAGCTCAGTTAAAAACACGTTCACCAAATTTTTGTTAGTTTTTCTTTTATGTTTTTTTTTTTACTTTACACGATGTATTTACCATGTCTACACACGTTCTTTTATTTTTTTCCCCATTATTTTGTATTTACAATGAGTACGTTTGTGTGCAATCTTTCCACATACGTAGCATTTTTTTTTTGAAAAAAAAAATTACTTTTGAAATGTTTACTTCCACAACCGTTAACTTGTGATCCATCTCTAATTTAGTAAGTATCTTGGATCTTATTTCCGCGTCCTTTGCAGTTAAGCCCTGTTAAGCATTTGAATAAATCAGGTGTTATTTTCATTCAATTTGAATTTTTTACATTGCCGGTGTAATGACAAAAGTAAGCAGGTGTAGGCTTTAAGAAAGCTTTATTCAATATATTTATTCTGTATAAAAATACAGAATTGTGACACAAGGCCGAAGGGGAAATGGGGAAGGGTTGGTCTTTCACTAGCTATCCTATTCCTAGTTAACCACAATCACAGCCCATTTAATACAATATACACAATCACCACAAGAACTTGCCCGTCACCTCCCAATCGTACATGAACCACAATACCACATATTCACAAGGAACATACAAAACAACCCATGACGTAAAAATTTCAAAATATGCAAAAATATATACAAATTTCATGATACATTAAATGATAGGGATGGGGTGACCCCAGCAAAAAAAAAAGTAAAATTTTAACACAAAGATAAAACTAAAATAAACAAATGTTAGTAGGACCCGCCGCCCCCCTCAAAATAATACGGGTGGCCGCTGTATTTTGTCAATAGACAGAATCAGGAAGCACACTCACTAATGGAAGTGGGAGGGGAAAATAAATGACGGAATGGGAAAATCAAAGGCTGACCCTGCCGAGATGACAAAAGGGGAGAAAAACAAACTGGGGAGATTGGGAATCTCGACATGGATAATAACAAAAGAAAATTCCGGGAACAACACTTATTCATATTAACTAAGAAAGCAAAAACTAGCTTAACCAGGTGGTGGTCAACAGGAAACCGCCCCGTTGCGTTAAGGAGACTTAAAAAGAAAATCAAGGCTAGCCCCGTCCACACGAACCAGGCTAGCCTCAGTCACCCACCTTTCACTGAAACCTGTCGAAATAAAAGACTTTTTATCAGATCTGATTTTTTCCTTCAGCTGATAATTAAAGAAAACAATCAGATCCTGATACGAATAACGTTCATTTCGCAAGATTTCCTCCTTTCGCGACATCCATGACCATTCTTGCCATTAGCAACGCAAAAAAAAAAAACATCCGTTTTATGCTGGAGAACGGGGGCGACACATTATCACACGCGTACGCGAGATCAATGGCCACGAGCTGATCGAGAGCGATACGAGCCGTCAACTCTCCGACATAATCCCAGAGAGGGCGCACCTGAGGACAATGGTAGAAGGCGTGCGAAGCCGTTTCCTCTAAACCAAGGTCACACAGATGACAATCTGGCAAATCTGCCTCGCCCCATCTGAAGAGTACGTCATTGAGAGGTAGCACGTTCCGAATCTATCGCCAGCTAAGCGAAACTCAGGGTTGCTGAGATAATCCGCCGCTGGTGCTCAAGACCGAAAGGAGCGCAACTCTGATGCCGACAAGCCGGACCGGTCAGACAGAGGATCCTTCTCGACCCACTCTACTAATTCACGATACAATAGTCTGCGACGACGAGAAAGGTCACTAGACCGAGGAATGGCCTTCAAGGCCGACCGACACTCGCCTAGGAAACTCGACAACCCTCCACGACCACGACGGCGCTTACCCCAAGAAATAGAGGGAGTGATGGTAAGGCTAGGGATGGCGTCCCTAACATTCGGCGACAAAATTTAATCCTCCTTCAAAATGAAGCGTAGGAAAGCCAACTTTGAGGCATGGCGATGACTCGCAAGGTGTAGCAGTCCCAGCCCCCCATGACAGGGACGCTGATAACAGGCTTCTTTATGGAGCCAATGTTTGCGACCACCCCAGAAGAGGTTGATCAACAAACGCTCGATCACCTCCATATGTTTCCAGTAAAGAGGAAGTACAGCCAATCGGTAAAGGATGAGTGGAAAGACGTAAGCGGCACACGCCTCAGCTCTACCCTTCAAGGCCACCCACCTTCGAAGCCAAATCCGAACCGACGTTCCGACCTTTGCCTGCACTTCTAACCAATTCTTCTTCAGCCAGAGTCCGAGCACGAACCACACCCCAAGGATGCGGACGGGTCCATAAGTTCAGACGAAAGGCCCCGGAAGCGCGACCCCTTTCAGGTACCTAACCGCAAACCGGAATACTTTTTGTGGTTAATCTTGGCCCCAGTCAACTTCTCGTATCGTTCAAGCGCCTTCTGCACCACCTTAATGTCGCTGCGACACGACACGAAGATGGATACGTCATCGGCGTACACAGAAACCCTAGATCGAGCACTACCAGGGAAAACGGCGATTCCGCGTTGAGCCAGACTGCATGCCCTGTCTCTTAGCTAGCGAAGGAAGGGCTCCAACGCCAAAGCTTAAAGTATGGCGACAGTGGGCACCCCTATCGGACTGACCGAGTTAGTGCAAAAGCACTCGACCACCTTCCGTTCAAATGTATCTCAGCACTGGGAGAGTGATACAGGAGGCTAAACCACTTGCAGAAGTCGGGTTCGAATCCGGCGGCCTGCAGGACAGCAGTCATGTACTTATGTTCAACCCTGTCAAATGCCTTGGACTGATCCAAATTGATCAGCGCGGCTCGCTTGTCGTCTTTTACACCTTTTATGATCGGGTGGATCAGATGCAGGTTGCTTTGAATTGTTCGTCCCCTCATAGTACAAGTGTGCTCAGGTCCCAACAAGCTCGCGACAACTGACCGTAACCTCTCCGTCAGGATCTTGGCCAAAATCTTTAACTCTGTGTTTAGCAGAGTTATGGGCCTATAATCATCTACCCCCTGACGGAACCAGGTGTTGAACACCACTGTCAAAATCGGGACAAAGATGTGCGACAGCTTCAAGTACATTTCGAAGAGCAGACCATCAAGTCCCGGAGACTTGCTTCTGCCGACCTTCTTCAATGCCAAGTAGACTTCACTCTCCTTGATCTCACCCTCGCAGTTAGCCCCTCAGTCGCCGAAAGCCGCTGAAAGTCAGCCAAATAGCTGCAAAACTCGTCGTAACTGAGACCAGGCTTCTTGGTAAAACGGCTCTCGAAATGGCGCCGAAACGCCTCCCTAGTCATCGCCCGGGACAGACTATCCTATAGAGTCTTCACTTTTTAGCCTTATCTAGAGCGAGTCGTTGGCTATATTCAGTAGCGAAGGATCTAATCCTATCCTTAAGCCTCTCCCACCACCTATTCCCCATAACCGCCCCCACTAATTCCCACCGCACTCATCTTGTCAGCTGTTGCTGAACGTCCTGCCTGTCCAGTGAGGATAGATTGAACTTCCAGTGTCCAGCCATTCTAGGCCTAGTACCTAACACCATCCGAGCACAGGCGAGTCTATGATCCGAATAATTTAAACGGTGGAACGTGGGACAATCTAGTAAATCTAGATCAACCCTTCTCACTAACATTCTGTCCAGGTAACTGGCTACCTGGAGAGACGGCCAACTACGAGCCCACGTCCACATCTTCCTCGAATGATCGACCCGGTATCTAGTGACGAGCCCAAAGTAGCCGATCAGATCAACCAGGCTACGATCGCCCGTGGCTTCCCACTAGCTCCTCACCCCCTATCTATCTTGGGGTTTAGGACGGCATCCAGTCCCCATTAAGACTAAGCACGACGAATCAATCAGGAACAGCTCCATCTGACGGGAAAAGTCGGCACGCTCTTCCTGGTCGCTGGGCGCATAAACCGAAACGGCCCGAAATGAACAACTGCTCATGGCAATATCAGCCACGATCAACGGCACCCCCACCCCGTGTCGACATGAACAAGTTCCACCTTCGCATCTAAGGATGTTTAACTAACAAGGAAACACCTTTGGCCAGATGGTCCCCGTATGCTGAATAGCACACGAGGATCAACTTCGCAAACAAAGTATGTTTCCTGGATCGCAGCTACATCCACTCCAAAGGACCTGAGGTCACAAAGCAGACGGGCAGCATTACGCAGATCTCTCAGGTCCCTTACATTCAGCTTGGTTAGCTTGATTGACATAATTTAAGCCTGGGTCCCTTAAGCGCAGACTGGATGGAAATCTGCGGGTGTCATGACCTGGGCAGAGTGACCCAGGCTCCCAGTACACAATTCTGACGTAATCCGTCCATCCAGGACAATTCCGTCGACGTCCATGGGATGTGTTAATTTTAAGGCCCTGTATAGAGAAGGGTGGAGACGAACCGAGACCCCCCCTTGCACAAAATCTCAAGATTTTCTTCAAAATGTACCCGTCTGGGCCACGTAGTTCGGGAAAAAGTGGGACTATACTTTCAGATCGTTTCCTTAATACTTATAATCCCTCCTAGGGCCATAGGAAAGTTTTTTTCCCGTCGACGGGTGATTTTGAAAAGTGAACCCAAGATGGGCTTTTTTTTATGGACTGTCAACAAATGTCTTCCACATGGGGTGTTTTCTTCCCTTCTTTTTTTCATGACGGGTGGGGTGGTATGGACTTTAACAACGGGGTAGAAGTGGATGGTTGGGGAGGTGTGAGAATGGAAGAGGACGGAGCTCCTTGATTTCGGATTTGCATCAGCTTACGCTGGAGTAGCACGGACAGATTGCGACCTAGCATTGGTCATTTCTCTCTCTATCCTTCTTCGACCAACCCACTTTTCTTTTTTCATGGGTTTCTCTTCCCCCTCCTCCTCTCTCCCCCTCTTCAACGAGGAGGCCCGAGGTAGGGGTATTTCCTCCATCTCCATATTTGTATCTGCCCTCCACCACTTTGCTGTTTCTGATGTTGTTGTTCCTGCTGTTGTTGCTGGTCTAGTTAGTCTTTTAGTTGGTGTGAGTCATGTTCCTGTTGATGGTTGTGATGTTGCTGTTCCTTTTTCTGTTTTTGTTGCTGGTCTTGCTGCTGATGCTGCTTTTTCTGTTTGCGCTGATGCTCATTCTCCTGAAGCTCTTTTTGAGGCTGAGGTAGCGGGTGACGATTCTTTTCAGGTTCCGGCCTCTCTTTGGGTTGTTATTGCTGCTGCGAGGCCTCATGTTGGGGGGCAGGGCTTTTCTTCTGTCACTTTTTTTTTCACCTCTCTCTAAACATTATCGGAATCCTTGCCAGTCGTAACTGTTGTTTCTGATGCTGCTACTTGGCTAGGCTGTAGTATTGTATTTTTTGGAGATGTGTCCCGAAGCTCCACAAGCCCAACAATAGAGACGACGGTCCTCAACCACGACGGGCATAATTTTATCCCGACACTTCAAAATACTGGAAATCTTCGTAAAACTCTTCCCTGTCAAGGTGACCTGCAGGACAAAATCTCAAATGCATATTCTTGTTTTGCTGACTGTTGCAGTCACTTCCGATACTAGGCCGTATTGGACAAAAAAAAAAAAAAAAAAAAAAAAAGCCGCCAGCCTATCCCCGCTAATGTCCATCGGGACTCCATGGACGGTAATCTTGTTTTTACTTAATCAATTGCTTCGGGAAGGGTAAGGAGCTCGTTGACTTAAATGAATGAGTCATATTCCTCCTTTAAGCTATTGTAAGAATTGGAGTATTTTTTTTTAACTATTTTAACCCCAGGCCGTTTGTTTAGGCGGTGACGTATTTTGCACCGCTAGTGTATCCGAATTTTCGACTATGATAGTACAAAATCACCACGCCTAAACAAATAAACGTTTGCCTAATGTTGATTGATAATTCTTACAAATAAAGAATAGTTCAAATAAAAGAAAAAGTTTTGCGACCAATTAAGACGAAATAAATTCGTGAAAAAAAAATCAAACAAGAACGTGGAAAATAAAAGTTGATAACAATAAGCATGTAAAACAAAAATAAAACCAAATAAAGTTAATAAACCACAATTAAATTAAATACGAAAAAAAAAAGAAAAGAAAAAAGGGATAGGTGATTAAAACACAAAAAGGGAAATAAACTAAAGAAAGTGAACAAATGAAAACAGGTATACGAAAATTAAAGAAAACTGAGAAATGTAAAAATTTTAACAAAAAGTAAATTAACAGACTTAACAGTTCGTAAAAATATCCAAAATTCACTTAGGAGAACTTAGGCTGGACAATATCAAAAGTCGGACGTAACAACTTCTAATCCAAGACGAGAATGAAGAATTCAACTGAGAATACAAGGTTCGCGTATAGTATCCTTTTATAGTCCCATTAAACAGAAAGATCAAAGTTGACTGGAAATCAAGAAGT
Source organism: Acanthosepion pharaonis (assembly GCA_903632075.3). Classification (NCBI taxonomy): domain Eukaryota; kingdom Metazoa; phylum Mollusca; class Cephalopoda; order Sepiida; family Sepiidae; genus Acanthosepion; species Acanthosepion pharaonis. Next base: position 574,930 of record CAHIKZ030004282.1, read on the forward strand.
CAGAAAAGAGTCCCACAAGTGAGAAACGCGAGTTGCATATTCCATTTGGAACCTTTTAAAAAGTAACCGTTATTTTGTTTCTTTTCAAAGTAGTGTTTTGTAAATAAGTGATTGTTTTTTTTATCCAGGGTGCGACAGAAATAATTCCCATATATACCTCCCAGAAATACACCCCACATAATGGTAAAACATTAGGGCGATGAAGACACCATTGACACTAATGTCTTACCGTTTTTCATGAGGTATTTCTGCCGCAGGCAATAACTTTAAAAATGCCAGTTTGTTTTCAGATAATGAGATATACTGCAGAGAGAATGGTAAGGAACTCAACCCTTTTAATCATTTCACCCCCAAGCAAGGCAATAAAGCCACTAAGGCGTAAGGGGGTTACTAACTGTGAAAGAATATAAGAAAAAAAAAACATTATTAAAGAGAGAGAACAATAAAAGAAGAGGAATTATGAAGACAGAAAATAACGATTGACATTGCATTCAGATTTTTGAAGATCAAACTTGATTGGAAAACAAGAATCTGGAAGAGTGAAATGCGAGAAAGGAAATAAAACTTATGGTTACATCTAGTTATTTCAACCGTAAGATGATGAGACTTTATTACCAATCTAGTGCTGCACTTAATTTCTACGTACCATAGCGGAGAATTTTTATGACGTTTCAGCTGTTCTGCCCTCCGGTTTTTCTCAGGTGCATAGCGATCCGTGTAACATACAGGGAACTACAAACTGGACAGTTTATCTTATCTACGGTGGAAGATTGTTCTCGTCCCACTACCTATATACCGGGTGTAACTGCAAAATTGCCCAAACCGTCTAACAGGATAATTGTTCATTCCACAAAATATTTAATATTTAAAAAACAAAACAAAAAAAACACTAAGCTAAATTCTTTTTTCCAGGTTTTCAGATAAGACGTTTAGCCATCCTGACACCAAGTCTTACAATCCTTTGAGTTATTCAGCTAGAAAGAAAACAGGTTAAAATCGTTTTGTGCCAGCCCGACTGTCTTCCTAAATGAGCAATGGTGAGTGGAAAAAGATCATTGAAGCCTTCAGTAATGATACCAACATTAATAGTCTGGCTCCCATCTTCAAAGTCCATTCAAGAAACAAGAGAACGGTGAATAAATTTAAAAAGAGGGAGCAATAGAGAAAAAAGTAGATCAGGAAGTCACAACAGGAAGAGGGATCATCATTTCAACTATATATATATATATATATATATATATATATATATATATATATATATATAATGCTCTGTAAATTTACATTGAGCACTATTTTGTAAAAATAAAAATATCTATAAGAACACCGGATTATATATCTTACTGTTGTTCCTTTATATATATATATATATATATATATATTTATTTATTTATTATTTATTACATTTTTATGTTTAACGTTCTTTTTATAGATACAAGTATTTAAGTAAATAAACAGTATTAAATAACATTTACCGGCCTGATATCTATAAAAAAGAATGTCTTTAATAAATAAATTGTCGGAATATATATATATATATATATATATATATATATATATATATATATATATAATAATAGTGGAAAATATACATACATATACAAAATATATATAAAAAATTCCCATACATGTATATTTTCAGAAAAAAAATTTTCCAAGAGGAAGGATCCAGGTAGAACTCAATGTCTAGGACTTATTATACATGTCCCTCCTCCTCATACTTACACTTTCTCTAAATTCTGTTTTGATTTCCGGAGTTGTTTTTTTCTGTTTTCATTTTGAATTTGTAGGTCTGATGATTTGGATTGTATTTACGATTCCAATGGAATAAATTATGACCATGGAATATTAGTGTTTAAGCCTTTTTTTATATATATATATTTTATATATATATATATATATATATATATATATATATATATATATATATATATATATATAAAGGGGCGAACAACAGACAACCAAGCATGGGTAGTGAAATGGAACAATCCACCCCAATAGACTAAATAAAGGATTCAGTTCGAAATTCGCTCGATTACACCGGATGAAGGCCGGAGTGCGCAACGGCCAAAATGTCGTGATAACAACAAAGATGTGGACAATAATTCGCATGTAAATAGTCTAAACAAAGAAATGTATTGTATTTATGCGACACCACTTCATTAAAATGTCTAGGGTGTTCCGAATGTATGGTCACCCTTACATAATATGATTTTTTTATTTCAGATGGCTGACACGATCTCCTACAGTTTGGGAGAGAGGCTGCTTACACGGGTATGGACACATGAACTGAATCGAGTAAATATGCTTTGTATTACTCTATTACTTGCTCTTCTATTGTTTTCATTACTTTCGGATCATCCTGTACATTAGTATATATTGGACCATAATTAGGGTATAGATAGACACAGTAAATACTCAGATATGCTCATTGTCTCTTACTGAGGAGGCACGGTGGAGTAATGGATAGCGGCTCGGATTGAGGAATCGGGGAGCCGAGTTCGAATACAAGTCGAATCCATTACATTCACTTAGGTGCTAATACCCTTGGGAAAGGCGTGAATCATTCACTTAGGTGCTAATACCCTTGGGAAAGGTGTGAATCCTTTTCTTCTCCCCCATTAACTGGTCTACTGCAAACTACTCGATGGCAAACTACTGCGGGAAAAAATCTGCCTCGTCAGTCATGTATCGAAAGATACATGATCGCCTAAGCGTGTATCACACATGACTTGCTGACATTGTATTGAAAAGGGGATGACAAATTATTTTTTAAATTTATTTGTTGACATGTTCCATAGATTTTGGAATAATAAAAATTTTGGTTGTTCTTACGTTGCTTAAACCAGACCTCAGATTCTTTGACAGACTGCAGCTTCTTCCAGTGAAACGCTTTGGCTTAAAAATTACCCTTCGGCCAGATTGTTACCCACGTGTGAAAAAATAAAACAGTTTCTAGCAGTAAAGCAGATGTAAATTCGTGGGTTGTAACCTACTGCTATAAGCAAGCGAAGTTGAGATGAGGCGTAGGTGAGTGGAGTGGTGCGCAGTCTAACGGGTGTCTTCCCTGTCCATTCTCTAAGGTATACTTCGTCTCGCTGTCAGCCTTTTCGCGGGATGGTCAGTTTTATAGATAACAGTTTTCTTTGTCTTGTCATCTTCGTCCAAAAAAGTAATTTATTTTCCTTCTGTAACTTTCTCTCGGTATGAAACTCTTGCTACCCTAATATGCTCACAGATACATAAATGGAAAACAATTTATACTTTTTCCATGTCAGTTCTCACTAATAGCTTTTCAATCTTCCTCTCTCTGTGTCACTGTTTTTTTTGTTTTTTTTTTTCAGAGGTACAGCGCTTTCTTCATCAGGTTTTTCACATATCCTCCAATTCCTATCAATTATATTGGGCGGCGTATCTACTTTCATGTCCTCCTCTGAATCACTGTCACTCATAGGCGTGGCTAAGGTAACCTTTCGCATTGGTCTATTTCTACCTTCTGGAATGTTCCGTTCATCGACCTTTGCACTGCAAAGATCGACATCGTGTCCCTTTGTAGTTGCATCCGTAAGATGATCTTTGATTAAATATAAGACCGATCCTGTTTTTTTTTTATATCACTATATAATATGGCTTCTACCTTCTATCTCATGTCTTCACCAGTGAGTCTTAAAGTATACTGGCTCGCCTATTTGAAAGCTATTGTTTCCTCTTATTCTCCACATTTTCTTGAACCTTTTTTTTAGCTTTAGATATGTTCTTTCTCCTTTTAAGTAAAACTTTACGCTGTTCCTGGAAAGCTAATCGGTGATATTCGTCTACATAGTAAAGTCCTCTAGATTGTAAAATATTATCTACAGATAACTAAATCCCTATTATATATTATTTTAAAAGGCAAAAATCTTTTTTTTTGTCTCGTTTTCGTTGAATCAGATCACTGCTATCGTCTGATTCAAATGCACATCCCAGAATTGTTCGTTATCGGCTATACTTTTTGCTAATATGTCGTTCATCATACGATGGAGATTATTTACATTATTCGGACTATTGTCCTCATCTTTGTCGCCATATGTATTACAACGTTTCGGACTTTCAGTATCTGTCTATATTTCTGAGATGAGGTATTATGTACATTATTCGGACTATTGTCTTCATCTTTGTCGCCATATTTCTTACAACGTTTCGGCCGTTGTAGGCTCCGGCCTTCTTCAGTTGGTTGGAATGTAGAATTGAACCCTTTATTTCGCTCATAGGTGTAGACTGTTCTAGTTGCCATGTCTAATGGATGTCAGTTATCAGTTATCTCCTGTTAATTCCCTTCTTCAAGTGCTCCACCGCCTTAACCAGGTATTGAACTCACTCTTTCGGTCCTGTCACTGGATCTAACCAACGCCTTTATCCACTGTGCTATGTGTCCTTGAGAACACATGGCACAGTGACACATTGCGTTAGTTAGATCCAGTGACAGGACCGAAAAGTTCAATACCCAGACCAAACAGTGGAAAAACTTTCAGAGGGGAATTAACAGGAGATAACTGATAACTGACATCTATTAAACATGGCTCGTGGAACTAAAACAGTCTACCCCAACGAGCGAAATAAAGGGTTCAGTTCGATATTCCAACCACCTGAAGAAGGCCGTAAAGTACAACGGCCGAAACATTTGTTATAAATATGGTGACAAAGATGAGGACAATAGTCCGAAAAATGTAAATAATGTACATAATACCTCATCTCAGAAATATAGACAAACACGTGGAACTAAAACAGTCTACCCCAGCGAGCGAAATAAAGGGTTCAGTTCGAAATTCCAACCACCTGAAGAAGGCCGTAAGAGTACAACGGCCGAAACATTGTTATAAATATGGTGACAAAGATGAGGACAATAGTCCGAATAATGTAAATAATGTACATAATACCTCATCCAAGAAATATAGACAAACACGTGGAACTAAAACAGTCTTCCCCAGTGAGCGAAATAAATGGTTCAGTTCGACATTCCACATAATACCTCATCTCAGAAATATAGACAGATACCATACGATGGAGTCTCTCCACTCTACCGTTAATATGAGGATGTTAAAACGAAGTAGTAATGGAATCGATCCTTAACTTTATTGCGTTTCTTTGCTAATGCGATTTACGTTTTCAGTGCCATTATCTGAAGCTATCTGCAATGGAGCACTGACACGAGGAATAATTTCATCTATCAATAAATGAGCGATGACATCACCTTTTTTTTTTTTTTTTTATTAGGAACAGCAAACGCCTCGGGCCGCCCGCTATGTAAATCGATAAAACTAACTATGTATTGATTGTCTGATAATGAGCAGAGGTATGTTCCTGACACATCAACTGCAATCTTAGCAAAACGATATGAGAGCAGGTTAGTTTTCTGCCTCTTAAGATTAACTTTTTAGAGATTTCTACACTGACAAGAAATGCACGTGCCAACAGGCCAATAGTATTTTCCCCTCATAACCCTCAAAGTCTTTTCTATTCCTACGTGTAGTTCTGGGTATAACGATAAACTACATCCGGCAGCAAGTCTTCTGATCGAGAGATTGGAGATTTTAAGGAGCGTGGAACCACAATTTAATTGTTGTGAGCTGGGGTGGTAGTACTTGTTAGGGTTCCAGCTATTGACAAATAGTGAACCACCAAACAAAGCAAAACACTATGAAAGTATAAATATGTATTTTTATAGTTAAAATACAGGCAACACAATTTTATATAAAAATGATCAATACAAATTTATAGTAAAATGACCAACAATACAAATTTATAGTAAAATGACCAACAATGCAAATTTATAGTAAAATGACCAACAATGCAAATTTATAGTAAAATGACCAACAAAACAAATTTATAATAAAATGACCAACAATGCAACTTTATAGTAAAATGACCAACAATACAAATTTATAAAATGACCAACAATGTAACTTTATAGTAAAATGACAAATAATGTAAATTTATAGTAAAATGACCAACAATAAAAATTTATAGTAAAATGACCAACAATACAAACTTAAAGTAAATTGACCAATAATGTAAATTTATAGTAAAATAGACAACAATACAAATTTGTAATAAAATGGCCAACAATGCAACTTTATAGTAAAATGACCAACAATACAAATATATAATAAAATGACCAACAATGCAAATTTATAGTAAAATGGACAACAATACAAATTCATAGTAAAATGACCAACAATACAAACTTATAGTAAAATGACCAACAATACAAATTCATAGTAAAATGGCCAACGATGCAAATTTATAATAAAATAGACAACAATACAAATTTATAGTAAAATGACAAACAATACAAATTTATAGTAAAATGACAAACAATACAAATTTATAGTAAAATGACAAACAATACAAATTTATAATAAAATGACCAACAATGCAACGTTATAGTAAAATGGCCAACGATGCAAATTTATAATAAAATGACCAACAATGTAACTTTATAGCAAAATGACCAACAATAAAAATTTATAGTAAAATGACCAACAATACAAACTTATACTAAATTGACCAATAATGTAAATTTATAGTAAAATAGACAACAATACAAATTTATAATAAAATGACCAACAATGCAACTTTATAGTAAAATGACCAACAATACAAATTTATAATAAAATGACCAACAATACAAATTTATAATAAAATGACCAACAATACAAATTTATAGTAAAATGACAAACAATGCAACTTTATAGTAAAATGACAAACAATACAAATTTATAGTAAAATGACCAACAATACAAACTTATAGGAAATTAACCAACAATACAAATTTATAGCAAAATTGACAACAATACAAATTTATAATAAAATGGCCAACAATGCAAATTTATATTAAAATGACCAACAATACAAATTTATAGTAAAATGGACAACAATACAAATTTATAGTAAATTGACCAACAATACAAATTCATAGTAAAATGGCCAACGATGCAAATTTATAATAAAATAGACAATACAAATTTATAGTAAAATGACCAACAATACAAATTTATAGTAAAATCACCAACAACACAAATTTATTGTAAAATGACCAACAATACAAATTTATCGTAAAATGACAAACAATACAAATTTATAGTAAATTGACCAACAATACAAAGTTATAGTAAAATAAAAAAAAATAAAAATTGGCGGAACTCTTTTGATTCAATTTTATTGCATGGTTGTTGGAGTTGCGACTGGCAGACGGGTTCGAATCTCACTATGGTCAACCTGTCAAAGAAGTGGCTTCGAGATAATATGGACCTCGAGAGACGATTCATGCGTACAGCACATTTGAGAATTGCCTGAACATTCCCATAGGTTACCCCAAGTCTTATCAGTGACATTGGGTTGACGAACTTGTACAGAAGCCGTCGATGATTGTGTTAACACGAAATCACAAGCCATCATGACCGAGAGTTTGCAAGTACTGGCCTTGTTCAACTAGTGATTACGCCAGATTATACAATCTCTCTTGCAGAAACGGGAACGAAAGTCTGCTCAGCATTGTTGCAATATTAACCATAGGTTGGCTCTGTGAGTATTGAAGAAACACGAATGTGGCTGAGCTGGCGTCCGCAACAGGGATTGGCTTGGAAACGAACAGGCTGTCATTATCAACCGACTGTTAACCGGCAAACAACTTTAATTTGAAATATGTCATGCCTTTTTCTCTGTACGCATTGCTCTGACTAATAACTGGTTTCCATCGATAATGTTTAGTCTCTGGGGAAACGCCATCATTCTATTCTTGGCCTCCATATATCTGCGGCTTCCATCATAAACTTGAAAAGACTTCTCATCTCCGAGACTGGTTTTATGAATATCTATGGATCCCAGGCTATCAGAGTGTGCAAAATAGCCGTTATCCCAAAAAGAAGATCCATCTGCCTCTTGACAGCTCTTGCTTTTAATCCTGTTTGGTATCTAGCCACTTTCCTCACCAGAAAAGTCTGGACAGAGAGTCGGTTTAGTCACCGATAACAGTAGGGTACCTGTATGCCACATTGTACAAGATGGTCGTTATTCCTGCAAGAAGGTCCATCTGCCCCTTGATACGTCTTAATTCTGCTTGACGTCTATCATTATCAGAAAAGTTCCAATGGAGAACCGGATTAGTCACCGATAGCGATATGGGTTCTATTCTACCAAATTGTGCAAGATGGCCGTTATTCCTGCAAGAAGGTTCAGTTGCCGCTTGACACGTCTTCTATTTAACCCTGCTTGGTGTCTTGTCACTAACATCAACATAAAAGTCTGGATGGGGAACAGGTTTAGTCTCCGATAGCTATGGGTCCAGATCTATCACATTGTACTAGATGGCTATTATTCTTACAAGAATGTCCATCTGCTCTTTGACAGGGCTGGGGTTAATCATGTTTGGTGTCTAGCTAATCTACTCGCCAAAAAAAGTGTGGAGGCGGAATTTGTTTAATCCTCGATAACTCTAGGTCCCAGTCTACCATTGTCCAAAGTGACCGTTATTTCTACAAGAAAGTTTTCCACCTTTTGACAGGATTTTGTTTTTAATTCTGCCTGGTGTCTTGCCCCTCTCCCCGTCAGAAATATCTGGTGGGGGAACCGGTTTAGTCTTTAACCCGACCATGCAGCAAGTTCCACTGAATGACATGGTACTAGTAAAACCTGCAGAGTGACCTGTCAATCAATATTCATAATGAAATAAACAATCCTTAAACGTTTTACAATTTTTGCTAGATGTGATCATAAGTTTTATGATAACAATTTCTTTTTCCTCATGGAACTCTTTTTGATCTTCAAAATTTTCTGTCTCTTTAATTACCATTCTTTTATTGGCCTCTTTACTTAATAAAGTTTTTCTTAAGTTTATTTAATATTCAGTAACTATTTGCGCTTTAGTGGCTTTATCGCCTTGTTTGGGGTGAAATGATTAAACAAAACAAAATGATAATAAAAAAACAAAAAACAAAACCAGGCAAATGTAATAATTAAGATTTGTTAAACAGTTCGAAAGCATATACGCGACCTTGTGTATGTTGAATTATTTCCCACTCTACAACCACTTTCTCACAGACAAAATGGAGCAAGTCTCTCGCTGTTTTATACTGTTTTCGTCATTGTTTTTGTTTGCTCATTTCTGTATTTTTATTTTAGCTGATTTCTTTACTGAATTACACTGAAGTTACTTAGAAATTCAGAAACGATTTTCTTTCATCATTTTGCATCCTTTTTTAAAATTAGTTTTTACCATTTCCTTATACTTTTATTGCTCTTTATCTCACTATTCCTGTGTTGATTTATTCTTCTTCGGCTGTTAAACTACTTGTCACCTTTAAATAATTAAAAATATTTCACACTTTTCACTTCGATATAATACGGAAAATTTATATATATATGATCGAAATAAAAGTATAAAACTTAATATTACGAGACATATTAAAAAAAAAACGTGTGAAGCAACCGGTTTCACTCCCGCTCTTCAGGCTTCAACGGGAGATTTAAAATTAACACAGAAAGATTTACAATAAAAGGAATTGTAAAAAAAACCCAAAAACAACGTGTAAACAACGTGCAAACAACGTGAGTGTTTGTTGGGACTCGCTGTCATTATTTGTCTCTAGTTCCTTTTCCATATTTTTTTACAATTCCTTTTATTGTACATTTTCTGTTTATTTTTAAATCTCCCGTTGAAGCCTGAAGGCAATGAAACCGGTTCTTCACCAGTTTTTAATATGTCTCGTAATAATAAGTTTTATACTTTTATTTCGATCATTAAATTTTGTACCTACAAAAATATCTTTTATATATATATATATATATATATATATATATATATATATATATATATATATATATAAAAGAGAGACAAAAAATATGTCCTCTTGTTGAAACAAGAAAAATAGCAATAAAAATTAATTATAAATATTCACGAGAATTAAAAATAGTCAGGTGACCTGATTTGTCACCGTTAGGCGGGAAAGTCAATCATCCTCTTTTTGCTCCTTGAAGTTATAGAAATAGGACTCACATTTCTGCCTAGTGACTACCAAACCGATAAGTAGAAAATTTATATTGTTTTTGGTACCCAGTCTTTTGCGAGTAGATATAAGGGGCCTTCTGATTGGTTCCCTTTCAGCCAGTCACAGTGATCGTTGTAACAATGTCAAGAGGCACGTTCAAAAAGGGGTTACTCCGAAATACTCGTAATAATTTCAATAGATCTTCTTTATTGAGACTCGCCAACGGTTCAAAATGCTGAGAATTCTAGTTTCCCGGAAAAATTACAAAATTCAAGAAACATTGAACTTAATCAATATTATGTATGAGAGAGTGTGTGAGTGAACAAGTGAGAACGAAACACCACGAAAGTTTAGGAAATGTTATTTTGATTCAGAAATTAAGATGCCATTCAGAAAGACCAAACGGGCCGCAGTTTGTCTATGACTGCGTTAAGACTTTTTTTTTACATATGGTTCACTGCTGGCAATTTTACTCTGCTGATCTACTAGTTTTGCAATATTCGGTGCAACATTTTCAATCATAATCGAAGATCACCTCTTTGAACAATGTCGAGTAGTCGGTTTGATTTGGTTTGTTTTGTTTTACGGCATAAAATGAGTTATTTAATGCCGACAAGATTTTTATTGCTGTTATTATTTTTTTTTTATAAATGTATGGCATTTTAAATGCATTGTATAAAATTAGGTCACGTATGGGAAGTGATTTTCCGGTAGGTAGGGCAGTTGAACAGACCCCATCTTTGACGACAGTCCCAACAGAAAATACGTAACTACTTCATCCACGAGCCAGGCCATCTGTTTAGTGATTTCAGGACCGAGAAAAAAGATTTCAGCACTTCTGTGCCAGACGCCACAATGTGCAAATTCGTTTCATGCTCAAAATGTTATTAATATTATTTTGATGGATAAATTTGTATTTATAAAAGTCCTTGCATTTTTTTTACTGACTTACATGACCTGCGACCTCCAGTCATGAATTGAGAATAGAATCAAGAGTCTATACATTGATATAAAATTGCACAAGGCAACGAGTATAATGAAGATCGAACTCTCTACATTATGTCAGACTAGCTTGTTAACCAGCACTCTACGGCAGTGCACCCATCATTATTTACTAATAATGTATTGATTGTAATAATTTTTTCCTTCAAAAATTCATTACTGGCAATAATTTTTTTACAAAAATGTGTTGCTGGTATTAAAACCTATTTTTACGCTTTCATAGTGTTTTGACCCCAGTTTGAAGGCTAACTATTTATCCATAGCTGGGGGCCTAACAGGTGCTACCACTCCGGGTCAGGGTGAACCTCGGTACATCAGCAATTAAGAGACGTTTCCACGCTAATCAAAACCTGATCAAAGGCCTTGCTGTCGGATGTAGTTTATCGTCTTACCCAGGACGGATGTCGAGTCGGTTAGAAGCTTTTGATACTAAATTAGAGACACGGATAAATCTAGATTCAACAAGGTAAGATGTAGAAAAAGTAGTAACATACAACTGTGCTTTCTTCCAGAATAGTAGATATTTCTTTTAGCAGTGGCATTCATTTTTCAAACATTTCTCATCTTTAAATATTGGTGAAATATTTCATCACTCTGCAACTGAATGAAATTCTCCTATAAAACAGATGTGTACATCAGTAACATTAACTTCAAAAGAAAGTCACCCAACGTGATATATTTAACTTGAGTGATTTACTAAACCGAGCAAGTTTTTAAAATGTTCAACATACAATGCCAGGTCACGTCTAAGGTTAAAAGAATGCAAAGGCGATTCCAGTAGGTTATCTACCTTGAGTCTAAATGTTTACTCCCTTATTATAACTTCGTGTTGAACGTAGTTATTTCTTACAATAAATACGTTCAAAGCAGAATTTTTTCATTAACCTCGAAAATACGATTGCGGACCCCAGATTACTATTTTGCTTGTGTGGACCCAAAAAATCTTATATGAACACCGGTGATAATATAGACTTTGAGAATCACTGGTTTAAACCTTTATGAAGTAGTTGGATGCTATTCATAACATTCACGTGAGTGTCTAACTAAATCTAAAAACAAAACTAGTGTTATTAGCGGTAGCCTAATAAATGTTTTCATTTTATAAATGTTTTCATTTTATAGCATTCTTACGGTTTTAGACAAAAATAATTCTAAATCTGTAAGGTACCGTTCAATATTTAATTATCTTAATTTAGTCTGGCCCAGGGTCGTAAGAATGGAGCAACCAATAAGAATCGAATTCAACACACGAATAAATTAATCAGCGAGTCAAAGATATATGAAAAGCTTTCATTGTAGCAAATACTTATAACGCAAGGGAGAGCACTCTTACAATATTCAAAATTATTTCCCTTAGTATTAATTTAATTTTGCTTGAAAGGTTGCAATAATAATACTTTCAAAACATTCATTCTTATTTTGTTGTCTCTGTCAAAACCATTCGGTCGCTCTGATCTCTAGCCTTCTTTAAGTGTCTGTTTGCCGCTGATGATTATATAATTTTTTTTTCGTAAAACAGATATATTAATGACATTCTTTTACCTTCTGTTACCTTCGATGCCCTACTCCTAATGGATTTATTCAATTATTCACATTCTTTACTAATGTTTACTTAATACAAGGCCCAGGAGCCACTCAAAGTAGAGGGTTACTGTCTGGAGTTGTATTAGAATAATAAAAGGCAACATAAGTGGAAAGATAGACAGCTAATTCTAAGATTGAAGAAGTCAATTATTGATTTAGTTCATCCGGAGACGCTAGGAGTATAAAGCTGAAGTAGACTTTAGAATGAACCAGAAATCTAATCCGAAACAGGAAACAAGGAATGAACTTCTACTCCTTTTCAAAAGACCGGGGAGGAGTGTAAACCGGGCGATAGGCAAACCTCTCTACTCCTATCAGAGAAGAAAACTAAATAATTAGTGAAAAACAATTCAGGGTTCAGGAGTAGACGTTAGGCGTATAGAGTTGAGGTAGACTTTAGAAAGAACCGGAAACTCAATCCTAAACAGGGAGCAACGATTAAATCTCTACCTCTGTTAAAAAAAAATGGGGAGGAGTATGCGAGACCAAATTGAAGAAAATGGGAGTTGTGAAACGCCAGGATTTTCTAGTGGATAGGACCTGCCAAATTTCGTAGAAAATCAGCATTGGAAATCCTGGCTTTTCCCGGACTTGAACACCGAACTTAGGGCATGTTTGGGGATGTGTTACGTCAGTGGTGTTACAAGTAAAAATTTGCACAATAAAATTCGGTCACGTGTGGGAAGTGATTTTCCGGTGGGTAGGGCGGTGAACAGACTCCATCGTTGGCGATAGTCCCGACAGAAAATACGTAACTACTTCAGCCACGAACCAGGCCATCTGTTTAGTGATTTCAAAAGCGAGAACCCCACAATGGGCCAAATCTTGGAATTCGTTTCATTCTCAACATGTGATTAAGATTATTTTTGATGGATAATTTGTATTTATAAAAATTTAAAGATTTTTTTTGACTTTCAAGACCTGCGACCTCCAGTCATGAATTGAGAATAGAATCAAGAGTCTATACACTGATATAAAAGTGCACAAGGCTACGAGTATTATGAGTACCGAACTCTCTACATTATGTCAGACTAGCTTGTTAACCAGCACTCTACGGCAGTGCACCCATCATTATTTACTAAGTTAAGTTTAGTCTGACACCAGTCCACATTTGGGGCGTAACTAGTAAGGATTAAGAATAAAAACTTCAACAATCAAGAATAATATATGAGACTAGCTTGTTAACCAGAACTCCATGACGAAGCATTCAGGGTTGCTTACAAATCTCCAGTTAGTCTGACACAAGGCCGAATGTAGGAAACACCGAATAAGGACCAACAGTCGAAAATTGGAAATAGTAGACTGTCTTGCTAACCCCAACTTCATGGCGAAGCATTTCATAATTAGAAAACTTCGTTACGTCTGTCGAAAGGTCACAATTGGAGAGTACCGAATAAGGACCAAAGAGTCAAAAACCGAAAAGTAATTGAGACTATCTTGTTAACCATAACTCTATTCGTATAGTTTGTCACAAGGCCTAAAGTGGAAACACTCAATAATGATCAGGGCTTGTTAATCAGCACTACAATAAAGCAAGAACTCCCCACCACAAGAGCAGAAGGTGTGATTGAATTCTAACATCCCCATTACTCTAAATTAAGATTATCATTGGTCGTTTCTCGACATCCGTTTGTTTAATATCTGAATGGAAAATGTAATACCGAAATCCAAACGTGCATCGGAAGAGCGTAAGATGCCTTCGGAACACTAAACAAACGACTAAGAAACAGGAAAATTTCGTTAGAAACAAACAAATAAAAAAGAGTACTGAATTAATATGTCATATCAATCCTCTTGTATGGTGGTTAATGCTGGACAATTTCAGCGCAGATGAAGAGGAAAATGGAGGCAACAAAAATGTGGTTCTACAGAAGGATACTGAGAATTTCATAGACGAAACGAATAATCGGCGAGGATCTCTCAAAGAAAATGGCAACGAAAAGATAGGTGGTGGTGGATCGCCCACGTGGTGTAGGGCCGCGGCACATACGAGTAGATGATCTGCAATTGAGTGTTGCCTTGACACACATTGAGAAAATAGACGTATGGTCACGACGAGATAATGTGACACTTTAACCCTGGACTAGTTGCAGCCCCATTTGTGACGATCTAACCCTTGGCTGGTTTGGGTGAAAATCTGGTTTACCACGGAGCCATTTGTAACACTAACCCCTCTGGTTGTCTTGGTCGCGGTCGATGTCTGGTTAGATTCGATATCAGCTTTGTCGTTCTCAGCTCGCCTCCAAGGTCTGGTTACCGAAGTAACTGCTTTGATCTCTAGTCTAACCTACCCACGTTGTGATTTGATCTTAGCTAGACGAAATCAATCAGGCGTCGGACCGTAGTGCAAGCTGAATCCTGGGTAAAGGTGATACCGCACATGTGTATGTAAAAGAAAAATAATGAAACAAACTCAGGAGGTTCAAATGTGTTGAGAAATAACAAGTATCTTTATATCTGTCTGCTGAATACAGGAGTGCATCTTTCTCCCAGTCCGCTTCTATGGATTCCTGATACTTTTGCATTTTTTAAGCGAGTCTTGATATCTTAAGTTGTTTTTCAATAAACTGCTTTTTGGTATCTTCAGTCGATATTCATTAAAACTTGCTTTGGTGGTCTAAGTCGTTCTACATTAAAATTGCTTTTGGTTAGAAGTCTAAGTCAGAAGGCGTGGAAATCTTTCGGTCAGCTCCTGCGAGGCTGGTCTCCGAGCCCAACAGCTCTCTGTCGATCTGTCTCCGATCTCCAACCCAACTCTACTTTGAACGCCCGGGAACGTTCGTTTATATGGACATCGACCAAAACCGAGTTGGGGCTTGTCGTGATTTGGGTTCTTCGATAATTCCAAATCCTCAATAAGGATTCTCTTTGTCTTTGGACAGGAAAATTTATCACTTCCCATTTTTGGAAGTCAATTACTTTCTGTTTTAGAGGGGTTCTCCCCCTTCTGTGAGGCGAGGTCGGAGGAGAATTATCCTCCTAAACTCTTCCTTTCTCATATTGGTATCTCATACCAATCCCTTCAGTGGGCGTCTACAAGTGTCCCTACTTTCTCATACATTCAGCTCCGCCTATCACTCATGCTACCACTTTAGCCAATGATCTCTTGGCGGTGTGGGTGTGGCTAGACTGGCATTAGTTTACATTATCGACCAAAGAAAAAAAAATTATCTTCCCTTTTCTTTCTTTCTTTTCTATCGGCCAGAATTCTTATGGAGCGCATATTGTAGTTATTAAATTTTTATCTTATGGTGGGAGTACCTGGAATTCATTAGCAGAATTCTCCGCCGACTCATTAATGATCGCAGTCAACTTTTAACTGGGTGGTAGTTTACACCTGAAGACCAAATCTCTTTGTCTTTCTCGTCTCAATATTTTCGCATTTCCAGATGCCCGTTCTCGGTGACAGAATGTCTGTCGTTAACTGTTTGAACAGGCAGTAACAATGACCATATAAAGGTCTGTATTCATACGGCTGGATTTCTTCGTCGGAATCCAAGATAACAGAATTTCGATTACTTCAGCCTACATGCAACTGACCGAATCGAAATTTTTATTATTGCTACGTGTGTGGTTAAATTCTTATTCTTTACCCGTATTCTCTCTCCCTTGGCGTGTCACTCTCTTATCATGACATTACCTGCTTCCCTTACGAATTTTCTGTCTTCTGCGAAAAAATATCTTTCTTCGTAAATGAAAATAAAATCTTTACCCATTTTTCTTGTGTTAAAAAAAAAAAAATTCGCTCGGTATGTCTTTCGTTATAGCTCTTTCTCGCCTTAAGTATTTCTCGTTTTTAATTTCCATGCTTAATTAGTTAGGCAATTACCATAGCTAAATATTGTCACAGTAATTAGTATGTGATGTCAGAAAGTAATTACAAGTCGGCTACTTGTTTTTGAGTCTAGACACCTCTTTGGGGTGTTGCAGCAGACTAAACTGCGAATTAGTTCCAAGAATGGACTAAGTTGGGAGCACTTAGTGGCATTAAAACTGCGTCAAGAGAATATTAATAAAACACAAATAAATTTAGTTAATGCTATTATACATTGAATTTCAAGGTTCAAGAGCCACTCAAATTAGAGGGTTACTGAATAGAGCTATTTTACGGGCGTAAGAATTGTGTATTATGGGGATATGTAGGATAGATAACGACTGATCCATGACTTGAAGAGGTTAAGATTATAGTAGTATAGGAAGCATTCCTTCGGGAGTCTGTTCCATAAACCAGGTGCCCTTGGGAAGAAGCTGTTCGAATGGAAATTCTTTTTTAGCAATATGAAATAGGAAGAGAATCAGTATGGGTCCCCACATGGCATGTTTTAACTCTGAAGGCCTGAACTCGTGGAACTGGGGAATGTAACTCGTCTGAGGATTTACCATGGGAATAGCGGTAAGCTTGCGAAGCTGCATCTGTGGGAAATGGCTTGTAGGGTACAAAATAACTAATCGCCCACAAAGCCGCGTAAACGCTTTTGGACTCAGAGAGAGAGAGAGAGAGAGATTTAAACACTCATTCGTTCCACTGATTCAACACCTGTCAACATAAAAACAAATTCAAATTTCCATAAGATAGCTTTGCCATAATTAGTTACCCAAAATCACTCTCCGGCTCCCATCTCCTCTAAATCTTCAAATGTCGACATAATAAGCCAAAAACTAATACTAATAGTTTGTCGTATTTAGCTACCCTAAGTCACCTTCTAAAACCTTTTATAAAGGGTGCCCCCAAAACTTGGACCGATTTTGAATGCGAATTAAGTTTCAGCGTCTAATGATTTTTTTCTTTTTCTTTCCCATTTAGCGGATATTTTAGTCGATATTATTTTTCACACACAATTTCCATGACTTAAACAACATGATCTAATAGAGAAATAAATAAATTTTCACAAATCACACTGATTTATTTACTGCTGACTTTGATCCGTTTTAATGAAACACCCTTATATATAATCTGTCTTAATGAAACACCATTTACTATATTAATTATAATTTTAAACTTTCATTTACTTAGATTATCTCCTTAACTCTCTTTCCATTAATCCCTTTAGTGTCTTTATATATATATATTTAATTTATTTGGGGGTTCGTTTTTTTAATTTATTCTTTAATTTTAAATTTAATTTAAAGTTTGTATCTTCTTCTAATACATCCAGTTTGTCATCATGAGGTCAATATTGTTTTTGTTTTTTTTTTCAAAATTAAACTTCTTCACTTTAAGATAGACATCTACCACCCACCTTGACCCCTATCTAGTGCATAGTGTCCGACTGAAACAGTGTAAAGTGTAAACTGTATTAGATGTTTTCGGCAAGATAAGGTTTAAGTTGACACTTTATCTTCCAATATCAATTCCTCATAGTTAACTGCTACATCACGATTCCTCTAACCTTTCACACATGAATTTCATTTCATTCCACAAAGGGGTTGAAAATACAGACCACCAGTTTCGTCGTCTGCAGAAATAGCCTGTTCCCCATAAAAAAAAAAAGATTTGTTTAATTATATCGCTATGTATATTAAATAAAAAATACTTTATATTTTCTTATTACTAGCATTCACCTGGATTTATACCAACAGATTTTTTTTTATATATATATATATATATATATATATATATATATATATATATATATATATATATATATATATATATATATATATATATATATATATATATATATATATATATATATATATATATATATATATATATATATATATATATATATATATATATATATATATATATATACGTCTTCGGATCTCAATATATATATATATATATATATATATATTTAAGATTTTAGTATATTTGTTATTTGCATTTGGGTTAGAACGTTCGCTTTCTGTCTATGGGACCCTGGTTCGAATCTCACTCATAGAGCGGCTTTTAAGATAGTATAAAATAAAAGTTAATATGAATTTTGGCGAATTTATTGATAACACAAAACAAGTGATTCGATAGAAATTTGAATCACTTAATAACACAAAACAAGTGATTCGGAAATTTGAATCACTTAATAAAGAACATTATACAAACATGCAATGGGATGTGCGGAAAACGTGGTCTTTCTTCGTTTAATTCATTAAAAAGCCAGAGTAGCTGTTAGCGTTTGATTGAGAGGGGGAATCAGGGATTGATCTCCCCTGATTAAGTCGACTTGGTGATAGGGTGTATGATGTTGAAAGACCCGAAACTCCCTGATGAGCCAAGTCAAATTACACCGCTGACGACCCCCACCTCGGGTGCCTACATAAGAGCGTATTTTTGAATTGTGAATTTCACCGAACTTTTCTATACTATGTATGTATGTATGTATATTTATTTAAGGTACTTTTATTTTCACGAGATGGAAATAGGACAGAAGGAAAACGATGAAAAGTTAAACCATTTCATTTCAGATTTAATAACTTGTCGGAGTTAGCTCCTCCTTTAGTTCGTTCTACCCTCTTCCCTGGCTATAAATACTCGATGACCCTACGCCTCTCCCTCTTTTTTCCCCCAGGCGTTTGGGCTGCCACCTTGAGGTAAATCTTTTTCCTCAGGCTTTCAGCCTTACCACCTCGCAGATGTGAGCTCTCACAGATACAGCGTTTCCCAAATGCTGGGAACACGCTAAGAACAATGCACGTACGTACGAACACTCACCACAACACAACACACACACATATAATATTCACCACACGCACCCTGTCCATGTAACTGTCCATGTAACTTTTAACCTTTCTTGTTATTAATACATATATTTGTTTACATATATTTATCGGTCTTGTGTTTGTTTTTCTTTGCCTTCTTTGGACTTAATTAAAGTCCAACTTTCTCATGTAGTTGGACCGGCAAGCAGGAAAATCTTAACCCACATGTGTTTCTTCTACTTCTACTCAACAACATCGCCGACATTGTCCTCTACAAACTTAATAACACAATAGTTAGTTAATTAGATCTTTTAAAATCGTTTTTACATTGTTATACCATGCAATATGGCCGGGGATTCAAAATGAAAACATAAAAAACAACTTCTTCGATTTAAGCTGATTTTTTTAAATGTAAAACGCTCTTTTGTATTCATTTAATTACCGATTCCCCAAAAATTATGAAAATATTTGAAAATCAGAGTATTGAATGGAATGTTGACATCTTTGCAGTCAGTGAAAAAATATAGTTAATTAAAGTTAATGGAAAATGTTCTAAAGTTACAAGTATAATAGCCACGCGTAGCAGTAGCAAAATCATGACGACGATGACCACTACGACCACTACCACTATGCAATCAGCACCATCACCATAAGCACAACAATCATCACTACCACCGTCAGGTGCACATCACTAGCACCACCATCGCACTACCACCACAACCACAGAATCACACCACCGCCGCCACGGAAGTGTAAGATCAAAAATAAAGATTACTGATTAGTTGTGTGTTTTCAAAGCTTGGTAAAACCGCCTCATTTGAATACTGATTTTTAAGATTTGATCGTCTACATTTTGTAGGGACACAGCATATTTGCGTGTGTTACGCATATCAGCACCAACATGCGCGCATTCTGACCATGAAACCGGGGTTCGAATCTCACCATGGTCGATTTGGCAGATGTTATCCAACTGAAGTCGATCCCAGCCTAAAAAAGCATACCACGGTTTGACCCAAGTCCCTTAAACATGGGTGCTGGCATTGTTCAATTTGTTGATGACGCTAGATAATATAATATATATATATATATATATATATATATATATATATATATACTGTGTATATTTAGGCAGCAGTTTTTAATTAATGCATGTTTCATTAAATAATATAGACGAGTTTTTTCTATTTATTTTTAGTAAGTTCTTTCATATTGTTCGATAAGATTGATCACATTATCGTTGAAAACACCATATTGATACATGTTTAAATCCAATCTAAGCTTTCGGCTTACACAAGCCATTATCAAAGATGACAATTTCAATAAATCAAACAACAACTAACGCAACAAAAATGATAGTCCGCCCTTGCTGCATGAAAAGGTAGTCGATTTTGATTGGCTGAACGAGCGTGAAAGCGATAGATATAAATTATTTTTTTTGACGAGTTGTTTCTTAACTGTCAAACAATGCAGACATGGTGACATTCGTGTCTGAAACGGCTTCCCAGTGGAAAGAGAGCAATCCCACTGGCTAGTTGGAGATGTATACGTCAACTTTAATTAAACTATCTAAGTTCAAATGACCGTCATTATGAAAAACAGAAGTTGTGTCCAGGCTCTTCAAATTATGACGCTATATCATGAGGTGTCGTTGTGTCAGACATACTAAAAGCGGGAGGATAATTCAAGTTGACAGAGCGGGGACAATAAGCAACTTACGTTTGTGACCTCTTATATGCAGTTCGGGGTTCAGGGCCATCAGCCACTTCCAGAAATAAACTAATTCAACCTTTTGCTATCAATTTAGAGATATGCTAAAAAGTAGTGGCAAAGTGTTTCCTTCATTTGGAAAAGTGATCTTTGTCGAGATAAATCGTAAGTTCTTTACAGTTTATCTCGACAAAGATCACTTTTCCAAATGAAGGAAACACTTTGCCACTACAATCGTATGTTGAGTTTGTTAAGATCTCGATTAAGAAATAATCTTTTATCTGTCACGTAATTCCTTTTTACAGTATATTGTTATAAACGTCCTGTTTTATAATTAATTGTGAGCATATAGGTTAAGAAATGGGCACTGATCATTGAAGCATTATATTCAACACCCCAATTAAATATATACTAGTAGAAAACACCTTCCCTGCTTGTCATCTTGAGACTAATGATGAAGTGAACTATGCCGATAATTTAGATATTCGTATTTGGGAAAAAGAATAGCCTTGAACCGAAAATCATCATTTACCAAGTGTTCCCAGAAGTAGAACTGGGTATTAGCGACAAACTCCCTAGACCTACTCGGTAGGAGGAACATCACAATTTCAAAGAATCAATCAGAGATGCCATAACTCTATGGCACTTATTAAAGCTATTGAAATATCTAAAGCGATCAGTCTCGCATTGGGTTTATGATCGAGTGCTTCACTAATTCTTATTTAAATCATTTACACTATCTTAATAAGTAACACATAGCTTTCAATCATTAAATATAAATTATAACGAATTTGCTTGGGATTGACTGCATGGTAAGTGTTGTGAATATGGATTATCTTCTCTTTGATAATCCAAGCTATAAAAGCTGTACATTTCCGCTTGTCAAGTAGGATTCTTAATTGAATAAATTGTAATGAAAACAGGACAAGAGATTCTGTCTAGTAATCTTTTATTCAATTAAGAATCTTACTACTCGTCTACTTGACAAGCGGAAATGTACAGTTTTTATACAGATTATCAATGCTGAGATAATCCATATTCTGTGGTTAGGGTTATGAGGCTAATTTTGTCGAGTCTTTCTTTCTTGTCGTTTGACTTATTCTCTATTGATGATTTTGAAACATTTGGTTTCGTTAGTAATGGAACATTGTCAGTTTGTACAGTCGTGTGCTTGTGTTTCAAACAATTTAGGCTCAAGTCCAATGGCTTTCAGCGGTTTTTTTTTTTGAGTTGGTCCTTGTCCCTTCGAAGAGGTCAACTCCGTGGTCTTTTCCCTGAAGAGAGCTCTCCGAATAAGACCTGACGTGGAAACCTTGACTCTTCCATTCTTGCTAGATGTTCTGACCAACGAATGACCTGGCTATTAATGATCATATATTCGATGCTTTGACTGTTGGCTCTTTTCAGGACTTTGGTGTTGGCTACATAGTAATTCTGTTTGATGTAAAGCGTCCTAATTTTAGATATCACGATGATACAGAGTTCAGGTTTCGTAACCATATAGCAAAGATGAAATGGCAACAGCATTATAGATCAACATTTTTGTTAAGTTCAGATCTTTGTTGTTAAAGATGCGTTTGATTACCTTTCTAGTTGCCCTGTATGCAGTTCCAATTCTGTAGTCAATTCTGTGGTTGTAATTTCAGACAGTAAGGAAAGCTGAATAGCGCATCGACTTCGTTCAAATAACTGATAGAACAAAAAGTATTAACAGCCACGAGGGATATGGATTTATTAATAATAGTATTACAGTAAAAAAGAGAGAAAAAAACCTTTTTTTTATATAACCAAACTTATTTATGTTCTAAAATATCGGTCCCACAGACATCACGCAAGAAAACTGACACTGAAATGGCATTTCTGACTAACAAAAATATTCGAAAATAATGGGTTGTAAGTGTCTGTCTATATTTATACTGTGATTTAAGAACGAACAATGGTAAGAAAGTTAGACATCTTTTCTTTGTGGAAAATCAATACGTTTTTTTCCGGTTAGCTTACTAGGAACCTCACCAAACCAGGTTTGAGATAGAATCGCAAACCATTGACATCCTTCTAAAATAAAGTAAAAAAAAAAAAAAAATAAAACATGTTCACCTGCTTCAGAAATTTATTTGTAGATTTATTTTTAATAAACAAATCAAATAAAAAGTTATAACTTACCTTCAGGATTCAGTTTGGTTAGGTTTAGTTTGTTTTGTTTTACGGCATATCAACACTTATGGGTTATTTCATGTCGACAACTTTTTCCTGGTAATGTTTTGTTTTGTCAAAAAAACTATTTCTGGTAATAGATTTTTCCTCAAAAATGTATAGCTACTAATATTATTTAAAAAAAATGTATTGCTGGTAATAGTTTTTCTCTTCAAAAATTTTATTTCTTGTATTAAGACATTTTACACTTTATTAATGCTTTTTACCTCAGTTTCGGGGGTTAACTATTTACCCATAGCTGGCACCCTAACAGGTGTTACCAATTCGGGTGAGGTTGGACCTGGGAAGACCAGCAATTAAGAGGTGGTCCTACGCTCCTCAAAACCTCCTAGTCAGAGGCCTTGCTGTTGGACGTAGTTTATCGTCTTGCCCAGGACGGGGATGTAGTTTATCGTCATAACCAGGACGGTTGCTTTGCTGTCAAAAACTTATGTGATACATAGTTCTTTATGTGGGACATTTTTATATATATATATATATATATATATATATATATATATATGAATATATATATATATATATATATATATATATATATATATATATATAAATATAGTCTTGAAAATATTAAAATGCTATAATTATGGGATAAATGGCTCAATATCAGAGATAGACAAAACCAAAAATAAAACTAATGAAACATTATTCTTGGACTTTTATTCAAGTCTGTTTCATGCTAGATTCGTCAGGCCACATAGTGACATAAGACGACTTTTCTCTTCTCCTTCATGTTGACTGTCGATTGAGAACAAACCTTTATATATATATATATATATATATATATATATATATATATATATGTGTATGGTTAGTATATAAAAATCTCTTTGAGAACAAAGACGTGTATGTCATTCTTCATATATATATATATATATATATATAAAAAATATTAAAAAAAATATAAATTAAGTTTTATAAAACAAACAAAATCCTTAAATAGTTAAATGAAAGAAATGTCGACGTCTGACGGGATAAATTAAACCTTTTTTCAAGACAATATTCAGAGATAGAGACAAATACGATGGACATAATTATTCGAAAAGTGTGCATTTTAAATTGATCACCCAGAGGCGACAGGCAGTTTGATCATAACGTATTCCTGAAAGTTTGACGATTTGAAATGAAGCAAAAAACAGCCTGTCTATTAGGTTCCTCTGGTGTGATGACTTCAATCGCTAAAAAGGGGGGTCAGGTCTAGTATTATATGGATATATATATATATATATATATATATATATAAAAATATGTTGCTTTAGTGTACAACTAAACGTTAAAGAGAAAATCTCGTTTATGTTGATTTTATATTAAAAATTTTTTGCATGATATTTGATAGATGCAAGCATCGGATGTAATATGTTGTCTGCTTTATTTAATAAACTACGGACGACATAGTGTTTAATTTTAATGCATTTAGATTGATACGTTCGGTCAAATGGTTATTTGGTAAAGATCTTCAAGTAAAAGATACGATAAATTTCGCACATATAATTTCGATGTCCTCTTATTATAAGAGAAAAAAATAATTAATCTTTTTCCTTATGTTCAATGTTAAATATTCTCAATATGAGACATTCTTTGTTTTTGTGTACTATTTGAATCGTTTGAATTTCATTTAATATACCTTTGCATTATATATGAATAATTCATATATTTATAAATATATATATATATTTATAATATATATATATATATATATATATATATATATATATATATATATATATATATATATATATATATATATATATATATATATATATATATATATATATATATATATATATATATATATATAAATTGGGGCATCTAGAGGTGGTGTAATGGTTTGACAAGCTTGTACAATTACGACTGAGTAGTGAGTTCGATCCTCACTCGGTGCCCCATATTTTCGCCATTGTGCCACATTTGAGCTTCGCTTGGAAAATCACTATATACATGAAATTGTGTTTTTGTGCATTAATCCCGCTTCTATACAAGTTTCATTAACGATAACTGATACATGGCGCCTAGTTGATAAAAGCGCAGGTTGGATTCAGTGACTTGGCCCAAAGAGTTGTGAGTGAACAAAAACTTGGGGAGTTGAGTTAAAGGGAGATAACTGAGACATCCGCAAGAGGTATGGCATGGCCGAAACACCGTGAATATGGCAATAAAGATAAGGACAAGAGTTCGAACAATGTAAAAAAAAATGTAAATAATTACAATATCTCATCATAGAAATATAGACAGATAACTGACAAGGTACGGCGATTAAGCTTTTGTTATATATCGTACTAATGGGTATGTTCCAATCCTCGTAAATACATTGGACACTATTGTAAGTGGGGGTAATATGTCGTCTAAGTAGTCCACTACTAGCAGTGGTTTACCTACTTCACGCCGCTGGCGAGTATTGTATTTTGTTAGTGATATAAAGATTTCCATTTCATTTCCAACCTCGCTTTTTGGTTATTTACAAAACTGTGCTCAATGTAAAATTACAGAGCATAAATATTATGAATTAACTAATTTAAAATATGGTTTCTTCGCCACACAGGAATTACCATGTTTCAAAAACGGAAGCTAAAAACTTCAACTTTAAATGTGTAATTAAATTAAAAGCATTAGTTCTGTTTCATCTTCAAGCAAATTTTGGAATAATTTTTAAATTTACCGAGTTTTAAACGCACATACAATTCATAATTTTTTGTTTCCGAGGATACAGAGAAATCCAATCATTTAGACAGGGGTGGTTGCATGTTCATTTTTATCAACTATTATTGTATCATATATATATATATATATATATATATATATATATATATATATAGTCATCCACAGAGAGACTGTTTTCGCTGTATCACAGCTCTTTAGCGTGGCTAGACGCCCGATTGCTTCAAGCAGGGAATCAAAACCCAACCAGTTTGGCATCAGTCAGAGATCCTACCCCTAGGCTATCGTCGTACAGCTGAGAGATATATTACATAATAGAGAAATGCAAAATTATATCACGAGTATGTACTATTTCAACTAGCGTCAATGCGCTGGCATTTTTCGATTTGCTAAAAAAGACTGAATCATTTAAAAAATTACTCCAGAAATAACATAATCATTGAACTTTTGAAGAAGACCATTATGGCAAACGCCTGCGAGATATCCAAAGCAACAGTCCGAGCTTCACCATTCTTGTTTCAAGCTTGACAGACACTTTCAGCAATAATCGTTAAGAGAACAACAGTTGATACGGAGAATTGAAAGCCATATTGATTATCTGAAAGAAGCCCCTGCTCGGTGAGATGCTTAACCTATTCACAGTTAATTAGTCCCTCTAGAATTTGAGTCGAAAAATGCTAGCGCGTTGACGCTATTTGAAATAGTCTATACTCATGAGGTAAATTTGGATTTCTCTGTTATGTAATTTATATGCTGTGTTATAATAAATACACTGAGATCTTTTTGTGGATCAGTTTTAATATTTTATATTGTTAGGATCCAGTTGGATTATATACCAACGGATTTATTACTCGTAGAAAACACAAATATAACTTCATCCACTTGTAACAAAAGATGAAAAATAATGGAAGCTTTAATAATAAAAAAGAAAATCCATCTCTTAACAATATTAACAACGAACAAGGCCACAATGTGCTAACCGTATTCGGAAATTAAAAACAGCTCTACAACACCATAAAACATACACATAACGCACACACTCAATTAAGCTGAAAAATTTAATCATTCTTGATAATGGCTAAAGGATTAGCTGAAAGCGCTCGGAACTATAAAACAATTGGATAGTTTTTACACACTCTTTTTCCAGAAAAGAAAGCTCTTGTTCGAATACAAGAAAAATTAAATAAAAAGATTAACTGTAGTACCTTATCTGTCATTTTTAATGAAACATGCATATATATATATATATATATATATATATATATATATATATATATATATATATATATATTTAATTAAAAAGGTGCAATTATAATTTATAAATTCATGAATCATTCATACTAAAAACAAATATAGAGGTTAATGATTTAAATGGCGAGAATACATCATCGCAAACAATATATCAACCCGAACCTGTATATCATTCATATACAGGTTCGGCGTTGATGTATCTTATTTATATTGTTTGCGATGATGTATTCTCGCCATTTAAATCATTAATCTCTATATTTGTTTTTTTGTATGAATGATTCATGAATTTATAAATTATAATTGCACCTTTTAATTGAAATTAAAATAACTGATCCAACGTGCAACTTTCGGATAATAAGTGTAACATTACTGTAATTATTGAACAATATAGTTCATGTCATATTCACGGAAAATCTACCAGTAAAAAAGAATTCTCTTATTGCTATATTTGTACAAAAACGCACAATTTTAAAATTTAAATTCAAACTCAGCGTTGCGACCGCACGTTCCAAAACAATAACACATTTCTCATAGCATTTTTTCGGATTACATCTCTATTTTCGTTGTCCTCTTATTACCGAGAAGTAAAAAACAAGAACAAAATCTATTTCCATACCTGATGATGTCTGTAGGAACAGACGAAAGCTTGTAAAAAATTAAAAAGACCTTATATGCAACTGGAATTTGTAGACAGGGATCATATCATTCATATACAGGTTCGGGGTTGATGTATCTTATTTATATTGTTTGCGAAGATGTATTCTCGCCATTTAAATCATTAACCTCTATATTTATTTTTTGTATGAATGATTCATGAATATATATATATATATATATATATATATATATATATTTATGATAAATGCTAATGTCAGTGTGTCACTATGTCACACTTTTTCAATTAAAGAGACACACCTCTCTAACTTTCAGTTTCTGTTATTTGAGTAATTTTGGATTCTCAATTTTTATTACTGTGATTGTTTTTGTCGAGTTTTTTATGATTCTTTGCGACGAATTTTTTTTTCGATAACATTTTCATATCTTGGAAATTAATTTGTGAATAACTGAAATTAATTGCGAAATCCAGCGAAAGTCACCCATGAAATAAAAAAAAACAACAATTGTACGGAAAGTAAGGACCTACGCACATCAAACTGTCTTTAAATTAAGTGAAGGCAGAAGAATTATCGTTGAACGTTTAAAAAGTAACCTTAAATATGAATGTGATACTTAAATACAACGATCAATTTGGAGTTCTTCTGTAGTTTATTGTTTATACGGCAGTAGTATGCTTCGCAAAAAGTAATCTCTGCCAACAGAGAACCAGATTGCAATCAAAAGAGCCAAGGTTGCAGCCAGGTAAAGAAAGTCCCATGCAAATGAAAACTCGCATCAAACGACAGCCAGGAAAGCTTCCAATGCTGAGAATAGGCAACAATTTAGGGACTCTCAAACTCCTGAATACGCCAAAGTCCCAATCAAGAGCCCTTCGCAGAAGCTAGCTTAAATGCTGGTTTCCTTCTGAGAACACTAATCTGTTAGTGTTCCCAGCCAATCCCTATTGTAGACGACTGCTCAGATATATTTGTGTCCTTGCAACAGCCACAGAGCCCACCTTTGTTTTATACTGCAACTCTACTGAGCGAACCTGGATTGCAATGTCTGGGAGAGAGCCCATACTCCGTCGTTATCAAAAGTTTAATCAAGGCCGGTACACTCAAACTCTCGGTCACGATGACTTGTGATTTCCAGTATAGATATATTCTAAAGAGAAATATGATATTGTAAAGTTTGTGAATGGTGGAAAATTTGAACAGATCACAAAAAGAAAAAAAATAGCAACAAAGATATTGAAATTACAGGCAAGATAAGAAAAAGAACTGGTTTTAAGAATGTCACAAAGAGATATGAAAAATAAAATGAATAAAAGGATGATAAAGAAGAATAATAGACTGACAGGTGATAAAACATTCTTAGAAGGTGAATACAATATTCGCTTTCTAAGAATATCCTCGTAAAGTGCTAATCATATGTGACGTAAGAAAGATATATTCCGAAAAACATAGTAAAAGTATAATAAACGCATTGATAATAATACAACGTTGAAATCATGAAAAAGTAGGATAAATATCTTAGAACAATAAAAAAAGAAATTGAAAACCTTAAAAATATATGAACAAGAAAAAAAAAAGATTTCCCAGAATGCAACACAAGGAGATCGGAAAAAAATATTAAAAAATAATAATCCATGAAAAATGAACTAATTAGCAAAAACATATATGAATTTGGTGCTGCAAATGTACAGAGAGAAAGAGATATTGAATGTTAAAAATATTAGCTGAAGATATTTCACCACAAGCAAGGCAATAAAGCCACTAAGACACAAGGGAACACAACATTAAAAAGTGGGAACCATAAGAGAAGAGGAATTAAAAACACAGAAGATAAAGATTGAGATTGCATTTAAATTTTTGAAGAAAACATGACTAGGAAGTAAAAAGCCGGGAGAGATTTCCACAAGCTAGAAGTGCGATAGAAGAAGCTGCTAGCATAGAACTTACGGCTACATATAAACTGTAAAACCTTGTAAAAAACTGTAATACCTTGCCGCCATCGAGTACTGCGCTTAAATTCAAAATGTCTAGGTACCATAGAGCAAAGTTCATCAGAAAAATGTCCATGAAAATATTTATATAAAACTTACAGGGAAGCTAAGTTATGGCTGTGTGAAAGTGACTAAAGCCGAGATGCCAGGTCAGGACCAATAACATTGCAGATACTTCTTTGAATTTTATCAAGAACCTCTAAACATATAAGAAGAGTGCTAGACATATGTGGCAGCAATATTCAAAGCAAGAACGAATAGTAGACTTATAACTATCCGTGAACGAACTTTCCTAGCAAAAAACCTAGCAATTGATTCAATATAATCTTTCCATTTCATGTTAGCGGAAAACATTATGAAATGAGACATCCACCTGGAGGTTAGTATCAGCTATGCTGGCGGAAGATAAAAGGAGTTCTATCAAAAGGATTAAAAGTGTCCAGTTTTAGAGGCGTTAAAATTAACAAGCCATTTTTGCCATAGTTAGCAACAGATTGTAGGTCATTTTTTAGATCAGCTGCCAATTTAACCTTATCGAATCGATCAGACTTACCGTTAAGACATGAGTAAATAGTTGTGCCATCAGCATAAATACTGAGTTGAGGACAGGTGACATCAGGAAGCTTGTTTATGAAAATTAGGAACAACGTAGAAATATCTGCATTAATTCAAAATGACTTAGAAGAGTGGCCATTCAAGACAACATTCATTTGCAAAAAATGACGAAATCACTTCAAAAATTAGACCAGAAATAACATAATCTTTCAACTTCTGAAGAAGACCATTATGGCAAATACCTTCGAGATATCCAAAGCAACAGTTCGAGCTTCATCATTCTTGTCTAAAGCTTGACAGGCTCTTTCAACAATAATCGTTAAGACAACAACAGTTGATCCTGAGAATTGAAAGCCATATTGTTTAACTGAAAGATGATTCCGCAAGGTGAAATGCTTAACCTATTCAGTTAATTAGGGCCTCTAGAATTTTGCTAAAAAGAGGTAAAAATCTAATTAGAAGAATCAGACGGTTCGCCTGAATTCTTAACACTGATACTACAGAAGACGATTTCCAACAAGCAAGAAAGTAAGAAGCAGCAATGTATTTATTTAAGATTTTAAAGAGAATTGGAAACATTTCAGGGGATACATTTCATAAGGACTATTGCAAAAGATATCTTGAAGTTCACATGCCGGATCCAGTTTAAAGATGAAAGCAAAAAGCAAAAAGCCATTGACGGAGTAATATGTATATATATATATATATATATATATATATATATATATATATATATATATATATATATATATATATATCTGTGTGTGTGTCACTCAATAGAGACTTACTTCTAAGTGGAAAGTCAGGCAAAAGATACTCCAGTTGAGTCAAGAGTATAATTTTAGAATTTACGACGAGTGAAACATTCTGCTTTTTTTTTCTTTTTTTTTTTTTAACTTTTCACCCCAGGAGTGCCACTAGTATGCAAAGGGGTTACAGAAAGTAGAAGCAAGAGTAAAGATGCGTGATAGAGGAAAGGATGAAGAGAAAGACGGGGAATTAGATCAAGGCACCTGAAGATGTCGATTGACATTGCATTTGAAGAGTTGGAGATTATAGCTATCAGGGAAGCAAGTAAGAGGAAAGGAGTTCCAAAGACGAGAGGTGCGAGACATGAAGCTATTGGAGTAGAAGAGACGTCTCGAAAGGGTGGGACTGAGATGCCGACCTAGTGGCACGTTTAAAATCATGCAGTTTGGGAACTAACGAAAATAGCTCGTCGGAGCAGTTACCGTGAATTATTTGTAGAAAAGACAGAGGGAGGCGACTGTATGTTTGTGAGAGAGCGACTGCAAACGAGATGTCAGATCAAGGCCAACCACATTGAACACCACAAATTGAGTGAAAAGAAGCGGAATAGAAGATTTACTCTTATTTAACGCATTTTTACAGAACCGCCGGTAGTCACGGGAACCAATCTTGTTAGAGGCTATACGGTACTACATTCTATCAGCAAACAAAGACTTAGCATCTTCGAGGTCACTTTACTGTTATTGAGAGCAGACACAAATTGGTGACTGTTAAGACCGGAACTATCAAGTTGGTACACTCGGAAAAAGTGATTTTTAATTTCTATTACAAATGCCAATAAAAAAAAACAAAATTTTATTTGATAGTTTATCTCAATGTTTTCAATACAATGTTTGACTTTAGTGCTTACTGGCTAAGGTTCTTCAACGAGGTTCATTTGATAGCTTATCTACATGTTTTCAATACGATGGTTGACTTTGGTGCTTACTGGCTAAGGCTCTTACTCTAGGTTCACTTGATAGCTTATCTCAATATTTTCAATGCGATGGTTGACTTTGATGCTTACTGGCTAAGGCTCGTACTCTAGGTCCATTTGATACCTTATCTCAATGTTTTCAATGCGATGGTTGACTTTGATGCTTACTGGCTAAGGCTCTTACTCTAGGTTCACTTGATAGCTTATCTCAATGTTTTCAATGCGATGGTTGACTTTGATGCTTACTGGCTAAGGCTCTTACTCTAGGTTCATTTGATACCTTATCTCAATGTTTTCAATGCGATGGTTGACTTTGATGCTTACTGGCTAAGGCTCGTACTCTAGGTCCATTTGATACCTTATTTCAATGTTTTCAATTTGATGGTTGACTTTGGTGCTTACTGGCTAAGGCTCTTACTCTAGATTCCATGCTTCTGAGAAGTAATCTTAGATTTTCTGGTTTTGTAATTTGCAAGTGGTTTCTTTGTTTAGTAAGAAGCTGTGTAACTGCATTGAAACCACATTCAGCCATATTGGAGGTTGGAAAAGCAATGAAGAAATATTCGATAGCTTCCCACAGCTTTAGATAACTTTTAGTAATTTCCTTTTGTAGACACAATTGAATAATTCTTGAAAATTAAAAAAAAATTGTTAAATGCCCACCGCCTCCCAAATAAAATTAAAAAAAAAAACTCCCAATGCACACTTTCAACATAACAGTGGCCACAAGGGGGCGCTAGCCCCCACTTTAGGAAACACTGATATAGAGTCTTAAGGGACAGTTTTTTTTCCATTGGAATATTTTTCCTGGGTATAAACACCTAATTCATTCATATATCTTCTAGAATCTTTTCTTGTGTTAGAGCCGGCATTGATTACCAAGTGAAACCACAATCTTCTTGTTTCACACAAGCCACTTCAGCCACCATAGCCCACAGTAATTTTTTCGGATTTTTTCTGCTGTACCAGAGGAATACGAGGTTCATGCCTAATAGGCAGAAATATCAATAGATTCTACAGCGTGATCGGAATTGCCAAGAGGACAGAGTTGTGATACTGTACAAGCGATAAGGGAGGCGGTAAAGATCAAATCAAACAAAGAACAATGTTAATCATATTTATTAGGGAAACGAATAGAAAAACACATTATTTGACTCAGATACTGAGCAACGGAAAAATTTAAAGTCTGAATACCGGCAAAATCAGTAAACATTAGAATGATTAATCCACTTTACGTGATGAGCATTAAAATCATTAAAATGTTCACAGATGAATGTGTGTGTGTGTGTGTGTGTGTGTGTGTGTGTGTGTGAGAGAGAGAGAGAGGATATTTCCATATTATCAGATTTTTAAATAATATATTATAATCCTGAGAAGTATGAAAGCGATAATGAAAAATTAAAAAAAATAGGTAGCTGACAGGGTACAATAACGAAAGTCGAAAGCACATGAAAGAATCATCTGGGGATTCAAGAGACAATCCCCTTGCAATTGAGATATTCTTTTCGAATATAATCACCAAGGCAATGCATATGTATCATAGAGTCTTTTCGACAAAGAAGAAAGCAGTGGGAAACAGAGAATCCATTGTTAGTGATAGAAGAATTTAAATTAGTTTCGCAAAGTGCGAAGATATCTGCGGTACGTTTCAACAGAAAAGATTATACACTCAGTCAGTGCTTACGGTCAAATCACAATGAACACACCGGTTCTCGTTTGATCACCGAAGTTAAGCATCGTAGAGGCAGGTTAGCACTTAGATGAGGGACCGCTGGTACTGTAAGCAGGCCCCTACTACAGGGGTTAACTTCAATTTGGGCACCTCGAGGCTTGTCTAGCTAGAACAATTACGACTGAGTAGTGAGTTCGATCCTCACTGGGTGCCCCATACTTTCGGCCATGTGCCACATCTACGCTTGGAAAATCGCTATACACCCAGTCAGTTATGTGACATGCGTGATACACGCTTAGGCGATCATGTATCTTTCGATACATGACTGACGAGTATCTGTCTATATTTCTGAGATGAGGTATTATGTACACTATTTAAATTATTCGGACTATTGTCCTCAATATTTATCACAACGTTTCGGCCGCTGTGCGCTCCGGCCTTTTTCAGGTGAAACGTTGTGATAAACATGGCGACAAAGATGAGGACAATCGTCCGAATGATTGACAAGGCAGATTATTTCCTGCAGTACATTGACATTTCTTTCTGCGGTATCCCAGTTGCCATCCAAGGCTATAGAAACCGGCCTGTCCTGCTATTTACCCATAGCTAGGCGGAGAAGAAGAAGAAGAAGAGGATTCGTACCTTTTTAGCACGTAAGTGAATGTAATGGATTTAACTGGAATTCGAACTCGGCTCTCCGATTACTCAAACCGAGCCTCTATCTATTACTCCGCCGCACTTCCTCGATTGTACAATACAGAAATTAAAACGAATGCTCTGAATATTGGAGAAAGAAAGTTTGAGACGGGTAATGTTTTTTTCTTTAATTGTTTACACGTATTACATTTCATTGTATCCGTTTCATCCACTGACTTTTTAAACTTTTTTACTGTTTCAAATTTAACATTAACTAGCAGTAGAGCCCGGCGTTGCCCGGGGATGTAAAAGTAAGAGATAGATCAAGTATCGACCATCATAAAGACTGAAAAATAAAATTGACAAAGATTATTCTTTAAGGTTGACAGACACGCATGTCTTAATTTTAAAAAAAAATTTTTTTAATTTTCTTTATTTTTTACGAATTGGTCAAACTCAAACAAAAACATTGTTTTCAATTGTTATGAGTCCACCGATTGAATACAATTTTTATTATAAACATTAAGAAACACTACCTGCCAAAAAAAGTGAAGTTTTGTTGAAATCGGTTGAAAAATGTAGGAAATACGATCCCATATATAAACGGACGGACACACACACACACACACACACACACACACACACACACACACACACACACACAGTTTGCGTTTTATAATAAGTATAACTCGATATGAGTTGTCCCCCTTTCATTCTCGCGACAGCGATGCCTCTTAATCGTGTTTTCAAGTTGATTTCGTGCAAAAACAATTGTGTTTTTCCCATTTTTGACGTGTGCCAGGACCACCGCAAGGTAATTTTACGTAGTCCTGTGAAGTTTTGTTGAAATAGGTTGAAAAATGTAGGAAATCCGATCCCATATATAAACGTACAGACACACACGCACAATCTGCGTTTTATAATAAGTAAGATTACAGCAGTTTTTATTACATCCAAGAAATCTTTGCTTGAATACTTTTTTCATATCTCATATACATCTCTTTCAATGATGGCCAAGAAGCTTCCTATTGTATTAATATATATTATATTCATTTTCTATCTTTAATAAATGTTCGTTCAGATGGGCGAGAGTAGGCTTTGCATTAATGTATTCTTTAGTTTAAATCTTCTTGGTTGTAACCTGTGTCATTCAAAAATGTCTTGTGCGAGAACATAATTGCATTTGTCTCGATACCATCATCAATCTTGAAACCTATATTTTTAAAGCCTATAATACTAATACGAAACATTGTAATGAGTTTGTCGGTCAACTTGAAACCCCCAAAGCGAGTGGAGGTGGGCAGGCGCGGGAACTGTGATTGGTAGCTGGCTTGTTGGTGTTTTGCATAGGTGAGTTACCAAGCTCTATGTAAAGGGCTGGAATGAGAAGGAGAGCAGTTTTCAGTCTCAGAAGTGGAGACTGTGTCCGTCGCTACGACAGCAGGAGAGAAAGAGACGAAATCATTTATTTTTTCGTGACACATTCCAACACAAACATTACTCCACCTCTCCAATTGTCTTCTAAGTAGTGTTGACTGACTATTTCTATGAAGAACACAACCTCTTGTTGGGGTCCGTCAGTCCAGGATTTTGTTCCTATCTCATTGTCAAGATTCTAAACATTTAACAACAACACATCTTTCAAATGAAACATAAAAAATTATTTTCTGAAGGAAAGATAGAAGCAGAACGTCAGTAGAAATAACATTTATATTATTTTCAGAAATATACAATAACAATGAAATGTTCAAGTTTGTTTTATAGAGTAATAAAGTGTTCGTAACACGGTGTGAAATGCATGGACGCAAAGGCTTAGTCAGCAGTTGTTGTCAGTCATATCTTCATTGCGTACGTGCAGGTCAAACTGGCCTTCGAAATTGTTTTGATTCCCGTGAAGCAGTAGGCTTCTATTTTTATATCTGTAAAGAGGGATCTGAAATTTAATTTCACATAGGTGTGAAGGTTTTGAATACAAGGTTTTCATTAGTTAGAAAATATAATTTCACACTGGCTCACAAAAATCTTTCTCGAAGGAATTGTTATTTTCTAAATGGTTAAACAATAACGTTGTAATCATAGCCATTTCTTTCTTCAGCCATGTTCCATCCTCTGCTTTAATGACACTTAGCTCTTAAATAGCACTTACTGCTACACGACTGGCATCACATCATAGAATTGATTATTTAATTTTGGTAAACACCTGCACCATTGCATTGGATCATCTTTGTTTAATCATTTCATTGTTGAGGTCTGTCTACCCAGGTTTTACTTACTATCTGTGTGTTGGGATTTTAAACATTTAATAACAGCACATCTTTAAAATGAAATATAAAAAAGGTTATTTTCTGGAGGAAAAGTAGAAGCAGAACGTCAGTTGAAATAACATTTATAGATATACAATAACAATAAAAATGTTCAATTTTCCTTGCAGTGTAGTTTGTTTTATAAAATGATTAAGTGTTCGTCGTGCTGTGTGAGATGTGTGGACAGATTTACTTTATAGCGGTCATCCCAATGTGTTTGTGAGTTTGTAGACAAAGGTTTAGTATGGAGGTAGTTAATCCCTTTTATTGTGTGCGTGAACAAGGTATGCTTCTATTTTTATATCCGTAAGGGGATTCAAAATCTAATTTCACATAGAGGTGTGAACATTTTGAATAAAAGTTTTTCATTGGTTAGAAAATAATTTCACACTGGCTCGCGAAAATCTTTTTCTCGAATTTGATGAAGTGTTGAAGGGAGTTATTATTGACATTTTCTAAAAAATAACACGTGGTAGGACTACAACTACGTCCGCCATGTATTTTGTTGGTATTTGCCCCAGTGATTATTGTTTATCAAACAAATCTTCTGATGGAATTTTATTGGTTGAGAAATATAAGTCCTACAGTCTAGCCCAGACATCAGGAGCACCCAATTTAGTTCTACATTTCTTACATTTGAGAAATCAATTTTAGGGCTTCATACGAGCCGAAAGCATTACTCCATCGGTTGTCTTTTAAGTTTTGATGGTTGACAATTTCCATAAAGAACCAAGTCTCTATATCAGTTAACAATAAATATGTTGCTCGCATTTCATCATTAAAATGATTTTTGAGAAACTAGTTTTCACGTATGTATTGTTCAACTTGATTCGTTTTGTGATGCTTGTTCAAAAGTAGTATTTTGATTCCTTCATTCCTTTGAATTTTCATTACGAGGGTACAAACTTTCTTCTTGTAACACCAAAGATGAACTGAAAACAAGTTCCTTTCTATCTATCTATCTATCTATCTATCTATCTATCTATCATAGTCTGTTCATTTCTATCTATTTATGCATGTATCTATCCATCCTAATCTGCTCATTTCTATCTATCTATCTATCTATCTATCTATCTATCTATCTATCTATCTATCTATTCTAATCTGTTCACTTCTATGTATGTATTATCTATCTATCCATCTGTCTATCTATCATTGTCTGTTCATTTCTATCTATTTATGTATGCATCTATCCATCCTAGTCTGTTCATATCTATCTATCTATCTATCTATCTATCTATCTATCTATCTATCCTAGCCTGTTCATTTATTTCTATGTATGCGTGTATCTATCCTAGTCTCTTTCTTTCTTTCTTTCTTTCTTTGTTCACTTATTTCTATCTATTCTAGTCTGTTCATTTCTATCTATCTATCTATCTATCTATCTATCTATCTATCTATCTATCTAATCTGTTCGCTTCTATATATGTATGTATGTATGTATGTATGTATGTATGTGTCTATTTATCATAGTTTGTTCATTTCTATTTATGTATGCATGTATCTACCCATCCTAGTCTGTTCATTTCTATCTATCTATCTATCTATCTATCTATCTATCTATCTATCTATCTATCTATCTATCTCAGTCTGATTATATCAATCTATTTCAGTGTGTTCATATCAGTCCATCTATTTCAGTCAGTTTCTATCTATCTATCTATCTATCTATCTATCTATCTATCTATCTATCTATCTATTTCAGATAAAAATAGACGGAGTATCTCAGTTCGTTCATTTCTATTTACTTTCATTTAATACTATTGTTTTGATTTGTAGCATGAAACCAAGGCCGGCAATCGATTTACTATTTTTATTTTACTTTTACTTTAGTTTAATATTCAAGAAATGTTGACCGAAGAAAAAAAGCAGAGCAACATAAAAGTTTTGGATATTTTAAATTTGTATTTAATCAATTCACCTCAAGCAAGGCAATAAAGTCACTAAGACGCACGTGTTTACTGAGTGTTAGGGAATATGAGCAAGAAAAAAAAATCAACATTAAGGAACAAGAACAATAAAAGAACAAGAATTAAGACGACAGAAGATAGCGATTGACATTGCATTTAATTTTTTGAAGAACACAATTGGTTGGAAAGCAAGAAAACGGAAGAAAGTTCCACAAGTGAGAAGTGCGATATAAAAAACTATTAGCATAAAACTTACGGTTATATCTATGCATTTCCACTGCAAAAGGATGAGACCTTGCCGCCACTCTAGTACTGCGATTAAATTCATAAAGTCTAGGTAACATAGAGCTAAGTTCATCAGAACAATGTCCATGAAAATATCTATATAAAAGTTACAGGTAAGACAAGTTACAGCTGTGTGAAAGTGACTAAAGCCGAGATATCATGTCAGGACCAGGTCAGAGACCTTGCCGCCAATGAAGTAATGCTGTTCATGTTACCATTATTTTATTTCATGTTTTGTTATTCTATTGGGAATATAAATATGTCCAATACAATTGCAAAATTGCTTAAATCGTCCTTTAATTTTTTTTTTACATTACGACTATACTTTTCTAGTATAGAAATAAATCATAATATTTTTGCTCAAATTCCTTATTCAATGTGGAAAGCAAAAGAAAAAAGGTCTAAATTTTGTCTTACATAAAAGTTTGACGTCATTCATCGCCAAAGATAAACTTCGTTTTGGCAACTTGTGTCTTGAAAAATACGGGCACCGTCAGACTTTGTCAGTTATCTGGCAGTTTAGGGAGCTCTTCAAGAATGTCTGATTTATGCGTTCTTCTCAGGTGGAATTCAAAAAAGAAAAATACAACTGCTTGAATTATGGAGGATATTGTCAGTTTTTCAAAAACGAATCCATCATTACATACAACCACCAGAAAAGATATTGTTGTCTCAAACTTCTAATGTCTAAAATGTCTGCTACCTCATCATAAAGGCTGCCTGACTGGAAAAAAACTTTCCTAAAGTAACAAAATAAAAAAAATTCTAACATTAATATCACGGAACTGGTACAGAGTTCTCAAACCATTGAAGGATGGTATTATTACTCGACAAATTCTTCAAACCTTTACTTATAATTTTTCTTTCTTTCAGATACCTGCCGTAGAGTAGAATTAAACGAACTGGTCTTGTAGATAAATCTCTATTATAATTTTGACTCATTGCTCTAATATTGTAGCCTTGTGACAGGTTAAGCTAAAAATAATTACTTGGGCGTGGTTGAGATAAGTAGGCATTTTTAAATACAAGCCCAGATGATCGTTGATCAAATCTTCGTAAAAACTAGAATTTCGGGTGCTGATTTTCGAGGCAAACAAATTGTTCTTATTTGGAGGGTTATATCTTTCCGTCAGTTTTACAAAACTATTTGGCCACATATAGTTCTATGGTAGAAGGTGTCATATAGAAAGAATATGTTTAGGACATTGGAAATTCTCTACGAAGAAAAACGAAGAATTCTAAAATACGGATGGAGAGGCAGAGATTTAAGAAAGAATTGAAGGATATGAGATATTCATTATGAAAGAATTGAAGAAGTTTTAAAATATTCTACAAGAAGAACGGACGAAATAAATTAATGTAGCCAGAAATATCCAGTGGCACAATTGGAGAGGCAGATCAGCATTGTAAGAAAGAATTGAAGGATATGAGTTTTAAAATATTCTACGAAGAAGAACGGACGAAATAGGCAAATTAATGTAGCCAGAAATATCCAGTGGCACAATTGGAGAGGCAGATCAGCATTATAAGAAAGAATTGAAGGATATGAGTTTTTAAAAATATTCTACGAAGAAGAACGGACGAAATAGGCAAATTAATGTAGCCAGAAATATCCAGTGGCACAATTGGAGAGGCAGATCAGCATTATAAGAAAGAATTGAAGGATATGAGTTTTAAAATATTCTACGAAGAAGAACGGACGAAATAGGCAAATTAATGTAGCCAGAAATATCCAGTGGCACAATTGGAGAGGCAGATCAGCATTATAAGAAAGAATTGAAGGATATGAGTTTTAAAATATTCTACGAAGAAGAACGGACGAAATAGGCAAATTAATGTAGCCAGAAATATCCAGTGGCACAATTGGAGAGGCAGATCAGCATTATAAGAAAGAATTGAAGGATATGAGTTTTAAAATATTCTACGAAGAAGAACGGACGAAATAGGCAAATTAATGTAGCCAGAAATATCCAGTGGCACAATTGGAGAGGCAGATCAGCATTATAAGAAAGAATTGAAGGATATGAGTTTTAAAAATATGAAATAGGCAAAATTTTAGCCAGAAAATCCAGTGGCACAATTGGAGAGGCAGATCAGCATTATAAGAAAGAATTGAAGGATATGAGTTTTTAAAATATTCTACGAAGAACGGACGAAATAGGCAAATTAATGTAGCCAGAAATATCCAGTGGCACAATTGAGAGGCAGATCAGCATTATAAGAAAGAATTGAAGGATATGAGTTTTAAAATATTCTACGAAGAAGAACGGACGAAATAGGCAAATTAATGTAGCCAGAAATATCCAGTGGCACAATTGGAGAGGCAGATCAGCATTATAAGAAAGAATTGAAGGATATGAGTTTTAAAAATATTCTACGAAGAAGAACGGACGAAATAGGCAAATTAATGTAGCCAGAAAATATCCAGTGGCACAATTGGAGAGGCAGATCAGCATTATAAGAAAGAATTGAAGGATATGAGTTTTAAAATATTCTACGAAGAAGAACGGACGAAATAGGCAAATTAATGTAGCCAGAAATATCCAGTGGCACAATTGAGAGGCAGATCAGCATTATAAGAAAGAATTGAAGGATATGAGTTTTAAAATATTCTACGAAGAAGAACGGACG
This sequence comes from Acanthosepion pharaonis, assembly GCA_903632075.3. Taxonomy (NCBI): domain Eukaryota; kingdom Metazoa; phylum Mollusca; class Cephalopoda; order Sepiida; family Sepiidae; genus Acanthosepion; species Acanthosepion pharaonis. The sequence goes on from CAHIKZ030004282.1 coordinate 616,324, forward strand.
AAAATAGGCAAATTAATGTAGCCAGAAATATCCAGTGGCACAATTGGAGAGGAAGCAGATCAGCATTAATAAGAAAAAGAATTGAAGCAGATAATTGAGATATTTTAAAATATTCTACGAAGAAGAACGGACGAAATAGGCAAATTAATGTAGCCAGAAATATCCAGTGGCACAATTGGAGAGGCAGATCAGCATTATAAGAAAGAATTGAAGGATATGAGTTTTAAAATATTCTACGAAGAAGAACGGACGAAATAGGCAAATTAATGTAGCCAGAAATATCCAGTGGCACAATTGGAGAGGCAGATCAGCATTATAAGAAAGAATTGAAGGATATGAGTTTTAAAATATTCTACGAAGAAGAACGGACGAAATAGGCAAATTAATGTAGCCAGAAATATCCAGTGGCACAATTGGAGAGGCAGATCAGCATTGTAAGAAAGAATTGAAGGATATGAGTTTTAAAATATTCTACGAAGAAGAACGGACGAAATAGGCAAATTAATGTAGCCAGAAATATCCAGTGGCACAATTGGAGAGGCAGATCAGCATTGTAAGAAAGAATTGAAGGATATGAGTTTTAAAATATTCTACGAAGAAGAACGGACGAAATAGGCAAATTAATGTAGCCAGAAATATCCAGTGGCACAATTGAGAGGCAGATCAGCATTATAAGAAAGAATTGAAGGATATGAGTTTTAAAATATTCTACGAAGAAGAACGGACGAAATAAGGCAAATTAATGAATGAGTTTTAAAAGCCAGAAATATCCAGTGGCAAACAATTGGAGAGGCAGATCAGCATTATAAGAAAAGAATTGAAGGATATGAGTTTTAAAATATTCTACGAAGAAGAACGGACGAAATAGGCAAATTAATGTAGCCAGAAATATCCAGTGGCACAATTGGAGAGGCAGAGGCATTATAAGAAAGAATTGAAGGATATGAGTTTTAAAATATTCTTAGGCAAATTAATAAGAAAATCCAGTGGCACAATTGGAGAGGCAGATCAGCATTATAAGAAAGAATTGAAGGATATGAGTTTTAAAATATTCTACGAAGAAGAACGGACGAAATAGGCAAATTAATGTAGCCAGAAATATCCAGTGGCACAATTGGAGAGGCAGATCAGCATTATAAGAAAGAATTGAAGGATATGAGTTTTAAAATATTCTACGAAGAAGAACGGACGAAATAGGCAAATTAATGTAGCCAGAAATATCCAGTGGCACAATTGGAGAGGCAGATCAGCATTATAAGAAAGAATTGAAGGATATGAGTTTTAAAATATTCTACGAAGAAGAACGGACGAAATAGGCAAATTAATGTAGCCAGAAATATCCAGTGGCAAACAATTGGAGAGGCAGATCAGCATTGTAAGAAAGAATTGAAGGAAATGAGTTTTAAAATATTCTACGAAGAAGAACGGACGAAATAGGCAAATTAATGTAGGCCAGAAATATCCAGGCACAATTGGAGGCAGATCAGCATTAAGAAAGAATTGAAGATGAGTTTTAAAAGATACGAAGAAGAACGGACGAAATAAGCAAATTAAAGAAATATGTGGCACAAAGAGGCAGATCAGCATTGTAAGAAAGAATTTTTGAAAATATTCTACGAAGAAGAACGGACGAAATAGGCAAATTAATGTAGCCAGAAATATCCAGTGGCACAATTGGAGAGGCAGATCAGCATTATAAGAAAGAATTGAAGGATATGAGTTTTAAAATATTCTACGAAGAAGAACGGACGAAATAGGCAAATTAATGCCAGAAATATCCAGTGGCACAATTGGAGAGGCAGATCAGCATTATAAGAAAAAGAATTGAAGGATATGAGTTTTAAAAATATTCTACGAAGAAGAACGGACGAAATAGGCAAATTAATGTAGCCAGAAATATCCAGTGGCACAATTGGAGAGGCAGATCAGCATTATAAGAAAGAATTGAAGGATATGAGTTTTAAAATATTCTACGAAGAAGAACGGACGAAATAGGCAAATTAATGTAGCCAGAAATATCCAGTGGGAGACAATCAGCATTATAAGAAAGAGAGGATATGATCTACGAAGAAGAACGGATTAGGCAAATTAAGAAATTGGAGGCAGATCAGCATTAAGGAAATATGAAGGATATGAGTTTTAAAATATTCTACGAAGAAGAACGGACGAAATAGGCAAATTAATGTAGCCAGAAATATCCAGTGGCACAATTGGAGAGGCAGATCAGCATTATAAGAAAGAATTGAAGGATATGAGTTTTAAAATATTCTACGAAGAAGAACGGACGAAATAGGCAAATTAATGAAGAGCCAGAAATATCCAGTGGCACAATTGGAGAGGCAGATCAGCATTATAAGAAAGAATTGAAGGATATGAGTTTTAAAAAATATTCTACGAAGAAGAACGGACGAAATAGGCAAATTAATGTAGCCAGAAATATCCAGTGGCACAATTGGAGAGGCAGATCAGCATTATAAGAAAGAATTGAAGGATATGAGTTTTAAAATATTCTACGAAGAAGAACGGACGAAATAGGCAAATTAATGTAGCCAGAAATATCCAGTGGCACAATTGGAGAGGCAGATCAGCATTATAAGAAAGAATTGAAGGATATGAGTTTTAAAATATTCTACGAAGAAGAACGGACGAAATAGGCAAATTAATGTAGCCAGAAATATCCAGTGGCACAATTGGAGAGAGCAGGCAGTTTAAAATATTCTACGAAGAAGAACGGACGAAATAGGCAAATTAATGTAAATAAACAATTGAGGCAGATCAGATAAGAAAGAATTGAAGGATATGAGTTTAAAATATTCTACGAAGAAGAACGGACGAAATAGGCAAATTAATGTAGCCAGAAATATCCAGTGGCACAATTGGAGAGGCAGATCAGCATTATAAGAAAGAATTGAAGGATATGAGTTTTAAAATATTCTACGAAGAAGAACGGACGAAATAGGCAAATTAATGTAGCCAGAAATATCCAGTGGCACAATTGGAGAGGCAGATCAGCATTATAAAGAAAGAATTGAAGGATATGAGTTTTAAAATATTCTACGAAGAAGAACGGACGAAATAGGCAAATTAATGTAGCCAGAAATATCCAGTGGCACAATTGGAGAGGCAGATCAGCATTATAAGTTTTAAAAAAAGAATTGAAGGATATGAGTTTTAAAATATTCTACGAAGAAGAACGGACGAAATAGGCAAATTAATCTACGAAGAAGCCAGAAATATCCAGTGGCACAATTGGAGAGGCAGATCAGCATTATAAGAAAGAATTGAAGGATATGAGTTTTAAAATATTCTACGAAGAAGAACGGACGAAATAGGCGAAGAAGAACGGAATTGAAATAGAGTTTAAAATATTTAAAGAAGAACGGACGAAATAGGCAAAGTGTAGCCAGAAATATGGATTGGAGAGGCAGATCAGCATTATAAGAAAGAATTGAAGGATATGAGTTTTAAAATATTCTACGAAGAAGAACGGACGAAATAGGCAAATTAATGTAGCCAGAAATATCCAGTGGCACAATTGGAGAGGCAGATCAGCATTATAAGAAAGAATTGAAGGATATGAGTTTTAAAATATTCTACGAAGAAGAACGGACGAAATAGGCAAATTAATGTAGCCAGAAATATCCAGTGGCACAATTGGAGAGGCAGATCAGCATTATAATAAAAGAATTGAAGGATATGAGTTTTTAAAAATATTCTACGAAGAAGAACGGACGAAATAGGCAAATTAATGTAGCCAGAAATATCCAGTGGCACAATTGGAGAGGCAGATCAGCATTATAAGAAAAGAATTGAAGGATATGAGTTTTAAAATATTCTACGAAGAAGAACGGACGAAATAGGCAAATTAATGTAGCCAGAAATATCCAGTGGCACAATTGGAGAGGCAGATCAGCATTATAAGAAAGAATTGAAGGATATGAGTTTTAAAATATTCTACGAAGAAGAACGGACGAAATAGGCAAATTAATGTAGCCAGAAATATCCAGTGGCACAATTGGAGAGGCAGATCAGCATTATAAGAAAAGAATTGAAGGATATGAGTTTTAAAATATTCTACGAAGAAGAACGGACGAAATAGGCAAATTAATGTTTAAAAATAGCCGAAGAAATATCCAATGGCACAATTGGAGGCAGATCAGCATTATAAGAAAGAATTGAAGGATATGAGTTTTAAAATATTCTACGAAGAAGAACGGAGCCAGAAAATAGGCAAATTAATGTAGCCAGAAATATGAGTTTAAAATACAATTGGAGAGGCGAAATAGGCATTATAAGAAAGAATTGAAGGATAATGAGTTTTAAAATATTCTACGAGAAGAACGGACGAAAACAAATTAATGTAGCCAGAAATATCCAGTGGCACAATTGGAGGCAGATCAGCAATGAAGAATTGAAGGATATATGAGTTTTAAAATATTTACGAAGAAGAAAAAATATCCAGAAATATGAGTTTTTAAAAATTAATGAAGAAGCCAGGCAAAATTGGATTGGAGAGGCAGATCAGCATTATAAGAAAGAATTGAAGGATATGAGTTTTAAAATATTCTACGAAGAAGAACGGACGAAATAGGCAAATTAATGTAGCCAGAAATATCCAGTGGCACAATTGGAGAGGCAGATCAGCATTATAAGGAAGAATTGAAGGATATGAGTTTAAAATATTCTACGAAGAAGAACGGACGAAATAGGCAAATTAATGTAGCCAGAAATATTGGCACAATTGGAGGCAGATCAGCATTATAAAAAGAATTGAAGGATATGAGTTTTAAAATATTCTACGAAGAAGAACGGACGAAATAGGCAAATTAATGTAGCCAGAAATATCCAGTGGCACAATTGGAGAGGCAGATCAGCATTATAAGAAAGAATTGAAGGATATGAGTTTTAAAATATTCTACGAAGAAGAACGGACGAAATAGGCAAATTAATTAGCCAGAAATATCCAGTGGCACAATTGGAGAGGCAGATCAGCATTGTAAGAAAGAATTGAAGGATATGAGTTTAAAATATTCTACGAAGAACGGACGAAATAGGCAAATTAATGTAGCCAGAAATATCCAGTGGCACAATTGGAGAGGCAGATCAGCATTGTAAGAAAGAATTGAAGGATATGAGTTTTAAAATATTCTACGAAGAAGAACGGACGAAATAGGCAAATTAATGTAGCCAGAAATATCCAGTGGCACAATTGGAGGCAGATCAGCATTATAAGAAAGAATTGAAGGATATGAGTTTTAAAAATATTCTACGAAGAAGAACGGACGAAAATAGGCAAAATTAATGTAGCCAGAAATATCAGTGGCACAATTGGAGAGGCAGATCAGCATTATAAGAAAAGAATTGAAGGATATGAGTTTTAAAATATTCTACGAAGAAGAACGGACGAAATAGGCAAATTAATGTAGCCAGAAATATCCAGTGGCACAATTGGAGAGGCAGATCAGCATTATAAGAAAGAATTGAAGGATATGAGTTTTAAAATATTCTACGAAGAAGAACGGACGAAATAGGCAAATTAATGTAGCCAGAAATATCCAGTGGCACAATTGGAGAGGCAGATCAGCATTATAAGAAAGAATTGAAGGATATGAGTTTTAAAATATTCTACGAAGAAGAACGGACGAAATAGGCAAATTAATGCAGCCAGAAATATCCAGTGGCACAATTGGAGAGGCAGATCAGCATTATAAGAAAGAATTGAAGGATATGAGTTTTAAAATATTCTACGAAGAAGAACGGACGAAATAGGCAAATTAATGTAGCCAGAAAATATCCAGCATTATGAAAGAATTGAAGGATTGAGTTTTAAAAATATTCTACGAAGAAGCGGAGAAATAGGCAGCCAGAAATTGGAGAGGCAGATCAGCAAGAAAGAATTGAAGGAGAAGAACGGAGTTTTAAAATATTGGAGAGGCAGATCAATTATAAGAAAAGAATTGAAGGATATGAGTTTTAAAATTATTCTACGAAGAAGAACGGACGAAATAGGGCAAATTAATGTAGCCAGAAATATCCAGTGGCACAATTGGAGGCAGATCAGCATTATAAGAAAGAATTGAAGGATATGAGTTTTAAAATATTCTACGAAGAAGAACGGACGAAATAGGCAAATTAATGTAGCCAGAAATATCCAGTGGCACAATTGGAGAGGCAGATCAGCATTATAAGAAAGAATTGAAGGATATGAGTTTTTAAAATATTCTACGAAGAAGAACGGACGAAATAGGCAAATTAATGTAGCCAGAAATATCCAGTGGCACAATTGGAGAGGCAGATCAGCATTGTAAGAAAGAATTGAAGGATATGAGTTTTAAAATATTCTACGAAGAAGAACGGACGAAATAGGCAAAATTAATGTAGCCAAGAAATATCCAGTGGCACAATGGAAAGATCATATTATAAGAAAGAATTAGAAGGATATGAGTTTTAAAATATTCTACGAAGAAGAACGGACGAAATAGGCAAATTAATGTAGCCAGAAATATCCATGGCACAATGGAGAGGCAGATCAGCATTATAAGAAAAGAATTGAAGGATATGAGTTTTAAAATATTCTACGAAGAAGAACGACGAAATAGGCAAATTAATGTAGCCAGAAATATCCAGTGGCACAATTGGAGAGGCAGATCAGCATTGTAAGAAAAAGAATTGAAGGATATGAGTTTTAAAATATTCTACGAAGAAGAACGGACGAAATAGGCAAATTAATGTAGCCAGAAATATCCAGTGGCACAATTGGAGAGGCAGGCATTATGAAAGGAAGAATTGAAGGATATGAGTTTTAAAATATTCTACGAAGAAGAACGGACAGATAGCCAGCATCCAGTGGCACAATTGAGAGGCAGATCAGCATTATTGAAAGAAATTGAAGGATATGAGTTTTTAAAATATTCTACGAAGAAGAACGGACGAAATAGGCAAAATTAATGTAGCCAGAAATATCCAGTGGCACAATTGGAGAGGCAGATCAGCATTGTAAGAAAGAATTGAAGGATATGAGTTTTAAAATATTCTACGAAGAAGAACGGACGAAATAGGCAAATTAATGTAGCCAGAAATATCCAGTGGCACAATTGGAGAGGCAGATCAGCATTATAAGAAAGAATTGAAGGATATGAGTTTTAAAATATTCTACGAAGAAGAACGGACGAAATAGGCCAGAAATTAATGGAGAGCCAGAAATATCCAGTGGACGAAACAATTGGAGAGGCAGATCAGATCATTATAAGAAAGAATTGAAGGATATGAGTTTTAAAATATTCTACGAAGAAGAACGGACGAAATAGGCAAATTAATGTAGCCAGAAATATCCAGTGGCACAATTGGAGAGGCAGATCAGCATTATAAGAAAGAATTGAAGGATATGAGTTTTAAAATATTCTACGAAGAAGAACTGGGACGAAATAGGGCAAATTAATGTAGCCAGAAATATCCAGGACGAAATACAATTGGAGAGGCAGATCAGCATTATAAGAAAGAATTGAAGGATATGAGTTTTAAAATTTTACGAAGAAAATATTTCAGAAATATCCAGTGGCACAAAGAGGCAGATTATAAGAAAGAATTGAAGGGAGTTTTTAAAATTCTACGAAGGCAGGCAAATTAATGTAGCCAGAAATATCCAGTGGCACAATTGGAGAGGCAGATCAGCATTATAAGAAAGAATTGAAGGATATGAGTTTTAAAATATTCTACGAAGAAGAACGGACGAAATAGGCAAATTAATGTAGCCAGAAATATCCAGTGGCACAAATTGGAGAGGCAGATCAGCATTATAAGAAAAGAATTGAAGGATATGAGTTTAAAAATATTCTACGAAGAAGAACGGACGAAATAAGGCAAATTAATGTAGCCAGAAATATCCATTATAAAGAATAAGTGGCACAATTGGAGAGGCAGATCCAGAAGAATTGAAGGATATGAGTTTTAAAATATTCTACGAAGAAGAACGGACGAAATAGGCAAATTAATGTAGCAGAAATATCCAGTGGCACAATTGGAGAGGCAGATCAGCATTATAAGAAAGAATTGAAGGATATGAGTTTTAAAATATTCTACGAAGAAGAACGGACGAAATAGGAAAATTAATGTAGCCAGAAATATCCAGTGGCACAATTGGAGAGGCAGATCAGCATTATAAGAAAGAATTGAAGGATATGAGTTTTAAAATATTCTACGAAGAAGAACGGACGAAATAGGCAAATTAATGTAGCCAGAAATATCCAGTGGCACAATTGGAGAGGCAGATCAGCATTATAAGAAAAGAATTGAAGGATATGAGTTTTAAAATATTCTACGAAGAAGAACGGACGAAATAGGCAAATTAATGTAGCCAGAAATATCCAGTGGCACTGGTGGAGAGGCAGATCAGCATTATAAGAAAGAATTGAAGGATATGAGTTTTAAAATATTCTACGAAGAAGAACGGACGAAATAGGCAAAATTAATGTAGCCAAAATATCCAGTGGCACAATTGGAGAGGCAGATCAGCATTATAAGAAGAATTGAAGGATATAAGTTTTAAAATATTCTACGAAGAAGAACGGACGAAATATGCAAATTATCAGGTGGAGAGGCCAGAAATATCCAGTGGCACAATTGAGAGGCAGATCAGCATTATAGATCAGAATTGAAGGATATGAGTTTTAAAATATTCTACGAAGAAGAACGGACGAAATAGGCAAATTAATGTAGCCAGAAATATCCAGTGGCACAATTGGAGAGGCAGATCAGCATTGTAAGAAAGAATTGAAGGATATGAGTTTTAGCCAAAAATATTCTACGAAGAAGAACGGACGAAATAGGATAAAATTAATGTAGCCAGAAATATCCAGGGCACAATTGGAGAGGCAGATCAGCATTATAAAGAAAGAATTGAAGGATATGAGTTTTAAAAATATTCACGAAGAAGAACGGACGAAATAAGAAGAATAGAAGGGTTTAAAAATTAATGTAGCCAGAAATATGGAGAGGCAGTGGCAGTTTTAAAATATTCTATTTAAAGAAGAACGGAGAGGCAAATTAAGAGCCAGAATCCAGCACAATTGGAGAGGCAGATCAGCATTATAAAAGAATTGAAGGATATGAGTTTTAAAATATTCTACGAAGAAGAACGGACGAAATAGGCAAATTAATGTAGCTGTAGAAATATCCAGGCACAATTGGAGAGGCAGATCAGCATTATAAGAAAGAATTGAAGGATATGAGTTTAAAATATTCTACGAAGAAGAACGGACGAAATAGGCAAATTAATGTAGCCAGAAATATCCAGTGGCACAATTGGAGAGGCAGATCAGCATTATAAGAAAGAATTGAAGGATATGAGTTTTAAAATATTCTACGAAGAAGAACGGACGAAGCCAGCAAATTAATGTGCAGCCAGAAATATCCAGTGTTTAAAATATTCTACGAAGAAGAACGGACGAAATAGGCAAAATTAATGTAGCCAGAAATATCCAGTGCTTTAATTGGAGAGGCAGATCATTATAAGAAAGAATTGAAGGATATGAGTTTTAAAATATTCTACGAAGAAGAACGGACGAAATAGGCAAATTAATGTAGCCAGAAATATCCAGTGGCACAATTGGAGAGGCAGATCAGCATTATAAGAAAGAATTGAAGGATATGAGTTTTTAAAATATTCTACGAAGAAGAACGGACGAAATAGGCAAATTAATGTAGCCAGAAATATCCAGTGGGATATGAGTTTTAAAATTGGAGAGGCAGATCCAGAAATTATAAGAAAGAGATCAGCATTGAAGGATGAAGGATATGAGTTTTAAAATATTCTACGAAGAAGAACGGACGAAATAGGCAAATTAATGTAGCCAGAAATATCCAGTGGCACAAATTGGAGAGGCAGATCAGCATTATAAGAAAAGAAGAAGGATATGAGTTTTAAAGAATTGAAGGAAGAAAGAATGGAAAAGGCAAATTAACGTAGAAAAGAAGAACGGACGAAGAAGAACAGGACAAATAGGCAAAATTAATGTAGCCAGAAATATCCAGTGGCGAAATAGGGCAAAATTGGAGAAATATCCAGAAAGACATTATAAGAAAGAATTGAAGGATATGAGTTTAAAAAATATTCTACGAAGAAGAACGGACGAGGGCAAATTAATGTAGCCAGAAATATCCAGTGGCACAATTGGAGAGAGAGGCAGATCAGCATTATAAGAAAGAATTGAAGGATATGAGTTTTAAAATATTACGAAGAAGAACGGACGAATAGGCAAATTAATAGCCAGAAATATCCAGTGGCACAATTGGAGAGGCAGATCTGCATTATAAGAAAGAATTGAAGGATATGAGTTTTAAAATATTCTACGAAGAAGAACGGACGAAATAGGCAAATTAATGTAGCCAGAAATATCCAGTGGCACAATTGGAGAGGCAGATCAGCATTATAAGAAAGAATTGAAGGATGAGTTTTAAAATATTCTACGAAGAAGAACGGACGAAATAGGCAAATTAATGTAGCCAGAAATATCCAGTGGCACAATTGGAGAGGCAGATCAGCATTATAAGAAAGAATTGAAGGATATGAGTTTTAAAATATTCTACGAAGAAGAACGGACGAAATAGGCAAATTAATGTAGCCAGAAATATCCAGTGGCACAATTGGAGCAGATCAGATTATAAGAAAAGAATTGAAGGATATGAGTTTTAAAATATTCTACGAAGAAGAACGGACGAAATAGGTAAAATTAATGTAGCCAGAAATCCAGTGGCACAATTGGAGAGGCAGATCAGCATTATAAGAAAGAATTGAAGGATATGAGTTTTAAAATATCTACGAAGAAGAACGGACGAAATAGGCAAATTAATGTAGCCAGAAATATCCAGTGGCACAATTGGAGAGGCAGATCAGCATTATAAGAAAGAATTGAAGGATATGAGTTTTAAAATATTCTACGAAGAAGAACGGACGAAATAGGGCAAATTAATGTAGCCAGAAATATCCAGTGGCACAATTGGAGAGGCAGATCAGCATTATAAGAAAGAATTGAAGGATATGAGTTTTAAAATATTCTACGAAGAAGAACGGACGAAATAGGCAAAATTAATGTACAGAAATATCCAGTGGCACAATTGGAGAGGCAGATCAGCATTATAAGAAAGAATTGAAGGATATGAGTTTTAAAATATTCTACGAAGAAGAACGGACGAAATAGGCAAATTAATGTAGCCAGAAATATCCAGTGGCACAAATTGGAGAGGCAGATCAGCATTGTAAGAAAGAATTGAAGGATATGAGTTTTAAAATATTCTACGAAGAAGAACGGACGAAATAGGCAAATTAATGTAGCCAGAAATATCCAGTGGCACAATTGGAGAGGCAGATCAGCATTATAAGAAAAGAATTGAAGGATATGAGTTTTAAAATATTCTACGAAGAAGAACGGACGAAATAGGCAAATTAATGTAGCCAGAAATATCCAGTGGCACAATTGGAGAGGCAGATCAGCATTATAAGAAAGAATTGAAGGATATGAGTTTTAAAATATTCTACGAAGAAGAACGGACGAAATAGGCAAATTAATGTAGCCAGAAATATCCAGTGGCACAATTGAGAGGCAGATCCAGCATTGTAAGAAAGAATTGAAGGATATGAGTTTTAAAATATTCTACGAAGAAGAACGGACGAAAAGGCAAATTAATGTAGCCAGAAATATCCAGGCACAATTGGAGAGGCAGATCAGCATTAGCCAGAAAGAATTGAAGGATATGAGTTTTAAAATTCACGAAGAAGAACGGACGAAATAGGCAAATTAATGTAGCCAGAAATATCCAGTGGCAATTGGAGAGGAGATCAGCATTATAAGAAAGAATTGAAGGATATGAGTTTTAAAATATTCTACGAAGAAGAACGGACGAAATAGGCAAATTAATGTGGAAGCCAGAAATATCCAGTGGCACAATTGGAGAGGCAGATCAGCATTATAAGAAAGAATTGAAGGATATGGGAGTTTTTTAAAATATTCTACGAAGAAGAACGGACGAAATAGGCAAATTAATGTAGCCAGAAATATCCAGTGGCACAATTGAGAGGCAGATCAGCATTATAAGAAAGAATTGAAGGATATGAGTTTCAAAATATTCTACGAAGAAGAACGGACGAAATAGGCAAATTAATGTAGCCAGAAATATCCAGTGGCAACAATTGGAGAGGCAGATCAACATTATAAGAAAGAATTGAAGGATATGAGTTTTAAAATATTCTACGAAGAAGAACGACGAAATAGGCAAATTAATGTAGCCAGAAATATCCAGTGGTATGGCACAATTGGAGAGGCAGATCAGCATTATAAGAAAGAATTGAAGGATATGAGTTTTAAAAATATTCCTACGAAGAAGAACGGACGAAATAGGCAAATTAATGTAGCCAGAAATATCCAGTGGCACAATTGGTGGCACAATTGGAGAGGCAGATCAGCATTGTAAGAAGCAAATTGAAGGATGAGTTTTAAAATATTCTACGAAGAAGAAGGAAATAAAATTAATGTAGCCAGAAATATCCAGGTGGCACAGTGGAGAGGCAGATCAGCATTACAAGAAAGAATTGAAGGATATGAGTTTTAAAATATTCACGAAGAAGAACGGACGAAATAGGCAAATTAATGTAGCCAGAAATATCCAGTGGCACAATTGGAGAGGCAGATCAGCATTATAAGAAAGAATAGAAGGATATGAGTTTTAAAAAATACTGAAGAAGAACGGACGAAGAAGAACGGACGAAATGGAGAGGCAGATCCAGCATTATAAGAAAAATTAGGATATGAGTTTTAAAAATATCCGAAGAAGAACGGACAAAATAAAGGCAAATTAAAGATCAGCAGGCAGATCAGCATTGTAAGAAAGAATTGAAGGATATGAGTTTTAAAATATTCTACGAAGAAGAACGGACGAAATAGCAAATTAATGTAGCCAGAAATATCCAGTGGCACAATTGAGAGGCAGATCAGCATTGTAAGAAAGAATTGAAGGATATGAGTTTTAAAATATTCTACGAAGAAGAACGGACGAAATAGGCAAATTAATGTAGCCAGAAATATCCAGTGGCACAATTGGAGAGGCAGATCAGCATTATAAGGAAGAATTGAAGGATATGAGTTTAAAACATTCTACGAAGAAGAACGGACGAAATAACAGCCAAAGAAAAATTAATGTAGCCAGAAATATCCAGCAAATTAACAGCCAGGCACAATTGGAGAAGCAGATCAGCATTATAAGAAAGAATTGAGGATATGAGTTTTAAAATATTCTACGAAGAAGAACGGACGAAATAGGCAAATTAATGTAGCCAGAAATATCCAGTGGCACAATTGGAGAGGCAGATCAGCATTATAAGAAAGAATTGAAGGATATGAGTTTAAAATATTTCTACGAAGAAGAACGGACGAAATAGGCAAATTAATGTAGCCAGAAATATCCAGTGGCACAATTGGAGAGGCAGATCAGCATTATAAGAAAGAATTGAAGGATATGAGTTTTTAAAAATATTCTACGAAAGAAGAACGGACGAAATAGGCAAATTAATGTAGCCAGAAATATCCAGGCACAATTGAGAGGCAGATCAACATTATAAAAGAATTGAAGGATAAGGAGTTTTAAAATATTCTACGAAGAAGAACGGACGAAATAGGCAAATTAATGTAGCCAGAAATATCCAGTGGCACAATTGAGAGGCAGATCAGCATTATAAGAAAAGAATTGAAGGATATGAGTTTTAAAAATATTCTACGAAGAAAGATCCGAAATAGGCAAAATTGGAATGCAGCCAGAAATATCCAGTGGCACAATTGGAGGCAGATCAGCATTATAAGAAAGAATTGAAGGATATGAGTTTTAAAATATTCTACGAAGAAGAACGGACAGAAATAGGCAAATTAATGTAGCCAGAAATATCCAGTGGCACAATTGGAGAGGCAGATCAGCATTATAAGAAAGAATTGAAGGATATGAGTTTTAAAATATTCTACGAAGAAGAACGGACGAAATAGGCAAATTAATGTAGCCAGAAATATCCAGTGGCACAATTGGAGAGGCAGATCAGCATTATAAGAAAGAATTGAAGGATATGAGTTTTAAAATATTCTACGAAGAAGAACGGACGAAATAGGGCAAATTAATGTAGCCAGAAATATCCAGTGGCAACAATTGGAGAGGCAGATCAGCATTATAAGAAAGAATTGAAGGATATGAGTTTTAAAATATTCTACGAAGAAGAACGGACGAAATAGGCAAAATTAATGTAGCCAGAAATATCCAGTGGCACAATTGGAGAGGCAGATCAGCATTATAAGAAAGAATTGAAGGATATGAGTTTTAAAATATTCTACGAAGAAGAACGGACGAAATAGGGCAAATTAATGTAGCCAGAAATATCCAGTGGCACAAATTGAGAGGCAGATCAGCATTATAAGAAAGAATTGAAGGATATGAGTTTAAAATATTCTACGAAGAAGAACGGAGTTTAAAAAAGGCAAATTAATGTAGCCAGAAATATCCAGTGGCACAATTGGAGAGGCAGATCAGCATTGTAAGAAAGAATTGAAGGATATGAGTTTTTAAAATATTCTACGAAGAAGAACGGACGAAATAGGCAAATTAATGAAGCCAAAAATATCCAGTGGCACAATTGGAGAGGCAGATCATCATTATAAGAAAGAATGACGACAAGGAGTTTTAAAATATTCTACGAAGAAGAACTGGACGAAAATAGGCAAATTAATGGTGCCAGAAATATCCAGTGGCACAATTGGAGAGGCAGATCAGCATTATAAGAAAGAATTGAAGGATATGAGTTTAAAAATATTCTTTACGAAGAAGAACGGACGAAATAGGCAAAATTAATGTAGCCAGAAATATATCAAGTGGCACAATTGAGAGGCAGATCACATTATAAGAAAGAACAGAAGGATATGAGTTTAAAAATATCTACGAAGAAGAACGGACGAAATAGGCAAATTAATTAGCCAGAAATATCCAGTAAGCAATAAATTGGAGAGAGGCAGATCAGCATTATAAGAAAAGAATTGAAGGATATGAGTTTTAAATATTCTACGAAGAAGAACGGACGAAGAAAAAAAAAATTAATGTAGCCAGAAATATCCAGGGCAAAATTGGAGAGGCAGACTGTAATATATAAGAAAGAATTGAAGGATAAGGAGTTTTAAAATATTCTACGAAGAAGAACGGACGAAATAGGCAAAAAATTAATGTAGCCAGAAATATCCAGTGGCACAATTGGAGAGGCAGATCAGCATTATAAGAAAGAATTGAAGGATATGAGTTTTAAAAATATTCTACGAAGAAGAACGGACGAAATAGGCAAATTAATGTAGCCAGAAATATCCAGTAAGTACAATTGGAGAGGCAGATCAGCATTATAAGAAAAGAATTGAAGGATATGAGTTTTAAAATATTCTACGAAGAAGAACGGACGAAATAGGCAAATTAATGTAGCCAGAAATATCATGAAGAAGAACGGACGAAATAGGCAAACAATTGGAGATCCAGTGGCACAATTGGAGGCATTATAAGAAAGAATTGAAGGATATGAGTTTTAAAATACCTTACGAAGAAGAACGACGAAATAGGGTGAAATTAATGTAGCCAGAAATATCCAGTGGCACAATTGGAGAGGCAGATCAGCATTACAAGAAAGAATTGAAGGATATGAGTTTTAAAAAATATCTACGAAGAAGAACGGACGAAATAGGCAAATTAATGTAGCCAGAAATATCCAGTGGCACAATTGAGAGGCAGAGACAGCATTATAAGAAAGAATTGAAGGATATGAGTTTTAAAATATTCTACGAAGAAGAACGGAACGAAATAGGCAAATTAATGTAGCCAGAAATATCCAGGCACAATTGAGGAGACTGATCAGCATTATAAGAAAGAATTGAAGGATATGAGTTTTAAAATATTCTACGAAGAAGAACGGACGAAATAGGCAAATTAATGTAGCCAGAAATATCCAGTGGCACAATTGGAGAGCAGATCAGCATTGTAAGAAAGAATTGAAGGATATGAGTTTTAAAATATTCTACGAAGAAGAACGGACGAATAGGCAAATTAATGTAGCCAGAAATATCCAGTGGCACAATTGGAGAGGCAGATCAGCATTGTAAGAAAGAATTGAAGGATATGAGTTTTAAAATATTCTACGAAGAAGAACGGGACGAAATAGGGCAAATTAATGTAGCCAGAAATATCCAGTGGCACAATTGGAGAGGCAGATCAGCATTATAAGAAAAAGAATTGAAGGATAGGAGTTTTAAAATATTCTACGAAAAGAACGGACGAAATAGTAAAATTAATGTAGCCAGAAATATCCAGTGGCACAATTGGAGAGGCAGATCAGCATTATAAGAAAAGAATTGAAGGATGAAATAGGACGAAATAGGCAAATTAATGAAGTCCAGTGGCACAATTGGAGAGGCAGATCAGCATTATAAGAAAGAAGAACGGACGAATAGGACGAATAGGTAAAATTAATGTAGCCAGAAATATCCAGTGGCACAATTGGAGAGGTAGATCAGCATTATAAGAAAGAATTGAAGGATAAGGGAGTTTAAAATATTCTAACGAAGAAGAACGGACGAAATAGGGTAAAATTAATGTAGCCAGAAATATCCAGTGGTACAATTGGAGAGGCAGATCAGCATTGTAAGAAAGAATTGAAGAATGAGTTTTTAAAATATTCTACGAAGAAGAACGGACGAAATAGGCAAATTAATGTAGCCAGAAATATCCAGGCACAATTGGAGAGTAGATCAGCATTATAAGAAAGAATTGAAGATATGAGTTTTAAAAATATTCTACGAAGAAGAAGAACGGACGAAATAGGTAAAATTAATGTAGCCAGAAATATCCAGTGGCACAATTGAGAGGCAGATCAGCATTATAAGAAAAGAATTGAAGGATATGAGTTTGAAAATATTCTACGAAGAAGAATGGACGAAATATAAATTAATGTAGCCAGAAATATCCAGTGGCATGAATTGGAGAGGCAGATCAGCATTATAAGAAAGAATTGAAGGATATGAGTTTTGTTACTTCTACGAAGAAGAACGACGAAATAGGGTAAAATTAATGTAGCCGCAGAAACATCCAGTGGCAAAATCTGGAGAGGCAGATCAGCATTATAAGAAAGAATTGAAGGATATGAGTTTTTAAAATATTCTACGAAGAAGAACGGACGAACAGGGCAAAATTAATGTAGCCAGAAATAATCCAGGCAATTGGAAGGCAGACTGCAATATAAGAAAGAATTGAAGATATGAGTTTAAAATATTCTGCCGAAGAAGAACGGACGAACAGGGCAAAATTAATGTAGCCAGAAATATCCAGTGGCACAATTGGAGAGGCAGATTCAAGCATTATAAGAAAGAATTGAAGGATATGAGTTTTAAAATATTCTACGAAGAAGAACGGACGAAATAGGCAAATTAATGTAGCCAGAAATATCCAGTGGTACAATTGAGAGGCAGATTAGCATTATAAGAAAAGAATTGAAGGATATGAGTTTTAAAATATTCTACGAAGAAGAACGGACGAAAATAGGAAATTAATGTAGCCAGAAATCCACCAGTGGCACAATTGAGAGGCAGATCAGCATTATAAGAAAGAATTGAAGGATGAGTTTTAAAATATTCTACGAAGAAGAACGACGAAATAGGCAAATTAATGTAGCCAGAATATCCAGTGGCAATTGGAGAGGCAGATCAGCATTTATAAGAAAGAATTGAAGGGACAAGGAGTTTTAAAATATCTTCTACGAAGAAGAACGGATGAAATAGGCAAATTAATGTAGCCAGAAATATCCAGTGGCACAATTGAGAGGCAGATCGTTAATATAAGAAAGAATTGAAGGATGAGTTTTAAAATATTCTACGAAGAAGAACGACGAAATAGGCAAATTAATGTAGCCAGAAATATCCAGTGGCACAATGGAGAGGCAGATCAGCATTATAAGAAAGAATTGAAGGATATGAGTTTTAAAATATTCTACGAAGAAGAACGGACGAAATAGGCAAATTAATGTAGCCAGAAATATCCAGTGGCACAATTGGAGAGGCAGACTAAAAATATAAGAAAGAATTGAAGGATATGAGTTTAAAAAATATTCTACGAAGAAGAACGGACGAAAATAGGCAAATTAATGTAGCCAGAAATATCCAGTGGCACAATTGAGAGGCATCAGCATTATAAGAAAAACGAAGGATGAGTTTCAAAATATTCTACGAAGAAGAACGACGAAAATAGGCAAATTAATGTAGCTAGAAATATCCAGTGGCACAAATTGGAGAGGCAGATCAGCATTATAAGAAAGAATTGAAGGATATGAGTTTAAAAAATATTCTGCACGAAGAAGAACGGACGAAATAGGCAAAATTAATGTAGCCAGAAATATCCAGTGGCACAAATTGAGAGGCAGATCAGCATTATAAGAAAGAATTGAAGGATATGAGTTTTAAAATATTCTACGAAGAAGAACGGACGAAATAGGCAAATTAATGTAGCCAGAAATATCCAGTGGCAATAAATTTGGAGGCAGATCAGCATTATAAGGAAAGAATTGAAGGATATGAGTTTTAAAATATTCTACGAAGAAGAACGGACGAAATAGGCAAATTACCGTAGCCAGAAATATCCAGTGGCACAAATTGAGAGGCAGATCAGCATTGTAAGAAAGAATTGAAGGATATGAGTTTTAAAATATTCTAATGAAGAAGAACGGATGAAATAGGCAAATTAATGTAACAGAAATATCCAGTGGCACAATGGGAGAGGCAGATTAGCATTGTAAGAAAGAAGGATATGAGTTTAAAATATTCTACGAAGAAGAAACGGACGAAATAGGCAAATTAATGTAGCCAGAAATATCCAGTGGCACAATTGAGAGGCAGATCAGCATTGTAAGAAAGAATTGAAGGATAATGAGTCAAAAGATTCTACGAAGAAGAACGACGAAATAGGCAAATTAATGTAGCCAGAAACATCCAGTGGCACAATTGGAGAGGCAGATCAGCATTATAAGAAAGAATTGAAAGTGAGTTTTAAAATATTCTACGAAGAAGAACGGACGAAAAATAGGCAAATTAATGTAGCCAGAAATATCCAGTGGCACAATTGAGAGGCAGATCAGCATTGTAAGAAAAGAATGAAGGATATGAGTTTTAAAATATTCTGGCTTAAACAGAACGGACGTAGTTAGGCAAATTAATGTAGCCAGAAATATCCAGTGGCACAATTGGAGAGGCAGATCAGCATTATAAGAAAGAATTGAAGGATATGAGTTTTAAAATATTCTACGAAGAAGAGAACGGACGAAATAGGCAAATTAATGGCCAGAAATATCCAGGCACACAATTGAGGCAGATTCAGCATTATAAGAAAGAATTGAAGGATATGAGTTTTAAAATATTCACGAAGAAGAACGGACGAAATAGGGCAAATTAATGTAGCCAGAAATATCCAGTGGCACAAATGGGAAAGGAGATCAGCATTATAAAAAAGAATTGGGAAGGATATGGGTTTTAAAATATCTACGAAGAAGAACGGACGAAATAGGCAAATTAATGTAGCCAGAAATATCCAGTGGCACAATTGGAGAGGCAGACTAAAGTGTGTGCATTATAAGAAAAAAAAAAGCAATTGAAGGATATGAGTTTTAAAAATATTTCACGAAGAAGAACGGACGAAATAGGCAAATTAATGTAGCCAGAAATATCCAGGCACAATTGGAGAGGCAGATCAGCATTGTAAGAAAAGAATTGAAGGATATGAGTTTTAAAATTCTCAAGAAGAACGACGAAATAGGCAAAAATTAATGTAGCCAGAAATATCCAGTGGCACAATGGAGACAAAGATCAGCATTGTAAGAAAGAATTGAAGGATATGAGTTTTAAAAATATTCTACGAAGAAGAACGACGAAATAGGGCAAATTAATGTAGCCAGAAATATCCAGTGGCACAATTGGAGAGGCAGATCAGCATTATAAGAAAGAATTGAAGGATGAGTTTTAAAATATTCTACGAAGAAGAACGGACGAAATAGGCAAATTAATGTAGCCAGAAATATCCAGGCACAATTGGAGAGGCAGAGCAGCATTTATAAGAAAGAATTGAAGGATGATGGAGTTTTTAAAATATTCTAATGTGAAGAAGAAACGGATTTAAAATAGGGCAAAATTTAATGTAGCCAGAAATATCCAGTGGCAATAAATTGAGAGGAGATCAGCATTATAAGAAAAAGAATTGAAGGATATGAGTTTTAAAATATTCCATGAAGAAGAACGGACGAATAGGCAAATTAATCGTAGCCAGAAATATCCAGTGGCACAATTGGAGAGGCAGATTGCATTATGTTAAAGAATTAAAGATATGAGCCAAAAATATTCTACGAAGAAGAACGGACGAAATAGGTAAAATTAAGAAATAGAACATCCAGTGGCACAATTGAGAGGCAGACAGCATTATAAGAAAGAATTGAAGGATATGAGTTTTAAAATATTCTACGAAGAAGAACGGACGAAATAGGCAAATTAATGTAGCCAGAAAATAAGAACAATGATGAGAGGCAGATCAGAATTAAGAAAGAATTGAAGGAAATGAGTTTTTAAAATATTCTACGAAGAAGAACGGACGAAATAGGCAAATTAATGTAGCCAGAAATATCGAGTTTTAAATTGGAGAAGCAGATCAGCATTATAAGAAAGAATTGAAGGATATGAGTTTAAAAATATCTACGAAGAAGAACGGACGAAATAGGCAAATTAATGTAGCCAGAAATATCCAGTGGCACAATTGAGAGGCAGATCACATTATAAGAATCAGCATTTTAAGAAAGAATTGAAGAAACGGGACGAAATAGGAGTTTTAAAAGAATTCAGTACGAAGGAGAACGGACAAAATATAAGCAAATTAATGAGCGAGTTTTAAAAATATTCTACGAAGAAGAACGAAGAAAAGGGCAAATTGAAGCCAGAAATATCCAAAATTGGAGAGGCTAAAATCAGAAAGAATTGAAGGATGAGTTTTAAAATATTCTACAAGAAGAACGGAAACTAAAATAGCCAGAAATAAGTTCAATTGGAGAGGGATGTGAAGAAAGCCAGAAATCAGAATCTACGAAGAAGAACGGACGAAATTGGAAAGGCAGATCAGAAATATAAGCACAAAATCAGAAGCATTGTAAGAAAGAATGATGAGTTTTAAAATATTCTACGAAGAAGAACGGACGAAATGAGGCAGTTTAATGTAGCCAGAAATATCCAGTGCACAATTCGAGAGGCAGATCAGCATTTGAAGAAAGAATTGAAGGATATGAGTTTTAAAATATTCTACGAAGAAGAACGGAGTTTTAGGCAAATTAGAAGTAGCAGGGAAATATCCAGTGGCACAATTGGAGAGGCAGATCACGGCTTAAAATAAGAAAAGTTCAAGAAATGACGAGTTTTAAAATCAGAAGTACTGGAAGAAGCAATGAAGTTCAAATTCATAAGTTCAAGAAGTGGAAATATCCAAAATATAGATGTTCAAGAGGGACGAGTTTTAAGAAGTCTAGGAAGGATGAGTTTAAAAATAGTCCATGAAGAAGAACGCTTAAAATAGAAGTTCAATTGAGGAGTGAAAATGGAAATATCCAAGAAGCAACGAAGTTCAAATCAGAAGTTCAAGAAGTGGAGCAAAATATAAGAAAGATGTTCAAGAAGGATGAGTTTTAAATTAAAAGTTCAAGAAGAAGAAACTAAAATCAGTTCAAGGATGAGGGCAAGTTAAGGGAAGGGGACGAGTTTTAAAATATCAAGAAGGACAATTGGAAAGGCAGAAGTCAAGAAATGACGAGTTTTAAAAAGAGTTGAAGGATATGAGTTTTCAAATCATAAGTCTGAAGAACGACGAAATAAAATTAGATGTAGCCAGAAGGATGAGTTGGCATTCAAGTTGGAGGCAGAGCAGCATTATAAGAAAGAATTAAGGATATGAGTTTTAAAATATTCTACGAAGAAGAACGTTTTAAATAGGCAAGTTCAAGTAAGCTAAAGAAAGTTCAGTGGGCACAAAGTTCAATATGATGAATCTAAAAAGAAGTCTAAGAATATGAGTTTTCAAATTAGAAGTTCAAGAAGGATGAAACTAAATCAGAAGTTAAAGAAGGATGAGTTTTAAATCAGAAGTTTGGGAATCGACGAGTTTTGGGAAAGGTTTGAAGGATGAAGTTTTAAAAAAATTCTAAGAAGAAGAACGGATGAGTTAGGTAAAATTAATGTAGCCAAAAATGAAGTCTAAAATGAGGAGAGGCAGAAGTGAGGAAATAAGCAGATGTTGAAGGAGGATGAGTTTTGAAAGAATTCAAGAAGCAACGACGAAAAGGCAAAATTAATGTAGCGAAGTTCATCCAGAAGTTCAATTGAGAGGCAGATCAGCATTATAAGAAAGAATTCAAGAAGGAGTTTTGAAATCAGTTCAGGAAAGATGAGTTTGGGAAATAGGAAATTAATGTAAACAAAACATTCAGTTCAAGAATTGAGAGTAGATTAAATCAGAAGAAAGAAAGAAGGATATGAGTTCCAAAATGATCTAATGAAGAAGAACGAAAATAAAGGCAAATTAAGAAGGATGAAATTAAATCAGATTGGAGAGGCAGATCAGCATTTTAAGAAAGAAGTTCAAGAAGGACGAGTTTTAAAATAGTTCAAGAAATGACGAGTGCCAGAAGAAGAACGAAACTAAAAATTGAAGTCTAAGAACTGATGAACCAAAAAGTTCAAGAAGGACAAGTTTTAAAATAGTTCCAGATGGCGCCTAAATCAGAAGTTGGAGAGGGATTAAGCCGAAATTAGAAGCTCAAGAAAAGGAGTTTAAAATCAGAAGTTCAAGTAGTTTTGAAGTTCAAACAGAAGAAGAACGGACGAAAAGGCAAATTAATGTAGCAAGAAGGATCCAGTGGCACAATTGGAGAGGCAGATCAGGATGAAAAGAAAGACGTTCAAGCAGCGAAGAGTTTTAAATTGAAGTTCACGAAGAAGTTTTAAATTGTAGTCTAAGAAGGACAAATAAATGAAGTTCAAGAAATATCCAGTGGCAATAAATCAGAAAGTGGATCAGCAAGAGTAAAAAATAAGTCTGGAAGGGGATGAGCTTTAAAAATCAGATGTCAAGAAGCGATGAGTTTTGCTGGCAAATTCAGGGAAGGAGAAACATCCAATCAGAATTGGAGAGGCAAAGCATTAAAAGAAAGAATTAAGAAATGATGAGTTTTAAAATATTCTACGAAGAAGAACGTTCAAATAGGGAAGTTAAGGGACGAAGCCAAAATAGTTCAAGAAGGAAAGTTTTAAATTAGAAGTCAAGAAGGATGAAACTAAAAAGAATTCAAGAAGGACGAGTTTTAAAAAATAGTTCAGGAATAGAAGAAGAATGAACGAAGAAAGTTCAAAGGATGAAGCCAGAAAATCCAGTGGGTACAAGAAATGATGAGTTTTAAAAAGAATTGAAGGATGTCAGTTCAAATGAGAGTTCGAAGAAGTGAGGAAAAAAAAGGCAAATTAAAGAAGCGAGGAAGTTTCCAGTGGCACAATTGAGGCAGATCAAAAATTATAAGAAAGTTTGAAGCTAAATGAGTTTTCAAATATTCACGAAGAAGAACGGACGAAATCTAAAATTAAAGTAGCAAGAAGGATGAGTTTTAAATTGAAGAGGAAGGACGAGTATTTTAAAAAAAGAAGTTCAAGAAGGATTAAGGCCAAAAATGAAGTTCTAAGAAAATGACGGTGTTAAATAGAAGTTAATGTAGCCAGAAATATCAAAGTGGCACAATTGAGAGGCAGATGAGCATTAAAAGAAAGTTCAAGGAGGATGAGTTTTAAAAATCAGAAGAAGAACGACGAAATAGGTAAATTAATGTTCAGAAGGATGAGTTTTAAATCAGTTCAAGAAAGATTAAAAAATTGTAAGAAAGAATTACAATGAAAGGAAAAGAGTTTTTAGAAATGATTAAAGAAGAACGGAGAAGAAATTAATTTGAAATTAGAAGTCATCCAAGAAGGGATGAGTTTTAAATCAGAAGTCTAAATAGAAGAATTGAAAATAGAAGTTTAAATATGAAACGAAAAAGAGATGTCGAAGAAGGCAAATTTTTTAAACAGAAATATCTAGGGTACGATGAGTTTTAAATCAGAATTATAAGAAAGTTTAAATTCAGAAGTTCAAGAAATGACGAGTTTTAAATAAGTTCAACGAAGAACGGAAAAGTTCAAGGCAAATTAGGAAAAGCCAGAAATAAGAAGGAGGTTTTAAAATCAGGAGTTCAAGAAGGATGAAACTAAATAAGAAAGAATTGAAGGATATGAGTTTTAAAATAGTTCGGCATGAGAAAGCTTAAAATCAGGACTAAGAAATGATGAGTTTTAAAATCAGGAAGAGAAGCAATGATGTACAATTGAAAGGCAAGAAGGATGAATCTAAATCAGAAGTCTAAGAAGGATGAGTTTTTAAAATATTCTACGAAGATGAAATGGAAAATAGGGCAAATTAATGTAGCCATGAGTTTTAAAATGGCACAATTGGAGAGGATGAGTTTTAAGGAAAGAATTGAAGGAAGGATGAGTTTTAAAATCAGAAGTTCAAGAAGAACGGACTAAAAGGAAGTTAAGAATAGCCAGAAATCAGAAGTTATACAAATGGAGGTAGATCAGAAAATATGGAAGAAAAAATTGTTCAAGAAGATATGAGTTTTAAAATAGAAGTACGAAGAAGAACGAAAACTAAATAGGAAATTAATGTAGATGAGAAAAATCCAGAAGGGCAGAAGGACGAAAGGCAAATCAGAATTGTAAGAAGGATGTGTTTTAAATTGAAGAAGACGAGTTCAAAAAATTAGAAGTTCAAGAAGGACGAAACTAAAGGGAAGTTCATCGTAGCCAGAAAAATCCAGTGGCACAATTGGAGAGGAAAAGCAAAGAAGATGTTCAAGGAGGATGGAGTTTTAAATCAGAAGTTCTAGGAAGAAGAAGGACGAAATATAAAGTTAATGAAGCAAACGATGTCCAGTGGCACAAGTTCAAGCATGATGAATCTAAAATCAGAATTTCAAGAAGTGATGAGTTTTAAAATTAGAAGTTCAAGGCTGGGATGAAACTAAAATCAGAAGTTTGGCATGATGAGTTTTAAATCAGAAGTTCAGGAAGCAAGAGTTTTAAATTGAAGTTCAAGAAGGATGAAGCTAAAATCAGAAGTTCAAGAAATGATGAGTGTTAACTGAAGTTCAAGAAGCAACAATGTCTAAACTAGAAGTTCATGACGAAACTAAATCAAGTTCAAGAAGGATGAGTTTTAAAATAGAAAAGAACGGACGAGGCAAATTAATGAGTTTAAAAGCATTCCAAGAAAGAATTGAAGGATATGAGTTTTAAAAATTCTACGAAGAAAGAACGGACAAGTAAGCAAATTAATGTAGCCAAGAAATATCCAGTGGCACAATTGGAGAGGCAGATCAGCATTGTAGAAGAATTGAAGGATATGAGTTTTAAAATATTCTACGAGAAGAACGGACAGAAATAGGCCAATTAATGTAGCCAGAAATATCCAGTGGCACAATTGGAGAGCAGATCAGCATTATGAAAAGAATTGAAGGATGTGGTTTTAAAATATTCTACGAAGAAGAACGGACGAAATAGGCAAATTAATGTAGCCAGGAAATATCCAGTGGCACAATTGGAGAGGCAGATCAGCATTAAGAAAAGAATTGAAGGATATGAGTTTAAAATATTCTACGAAAGAAGAACAGATGAAATAGGCAAATTAATGTAGCCAGAAATATCCAGTGGCACAATTGGAGAGGCAGATCAGCATTATAAGAAAGAATTGAAGGATATGAGTTTTAAAAATATTTACAAGAAGAACGGACGAAATAGGGCAAATTAATAGCCAGAAATATCCAGTGGTACAAATTGGAGAGGCAGATTACATTATATAAGAAAAGAATTGAAGGAAGTTTTAAAATAACGGACGAAATAGGCAAATTAATGTAGCCAGAAATATCCAGTGGCACAAATGGAGAGGCAGATCAGCATTATAAGAAAGAATTGAAGGATATGAGTTAAAAATTATTCACAAGAAGAACGGAGAAATAGGCAAAATTAATGTAGCCAGAAACATCCAGTGGCACAAATTGGAGAGGCAGATCAAAGTTCATGTAAAAAGAATTGAAGGATATGAGTTTTAAAAATATTCTACGAAGAAGAACGGACGAAATAGGCAAATTAATGTAGCCAGAAATATCCAGTGGCACAATTGGAGAGGCAGATCAGCATTATAAGAAAGAATTGAAGGATATGAGCAAATTTTAAAAATCCAGGCACAAATTCTACGAAGAAGAACGGACGAAA
The DNA here is from genome assembly GCA_903632075.3 of Acanthosepion pharaonis. NCBI lineage: Eukaryota > Metazoa > Mollusca > Cephalopoda > Sepiida > Sepiidae > Acanthosepion > Acanthosepion pharaonis. The sequence continues at coordinate 642,750 of CAHIKZ030004282.1, forward strand.
CAGGCAAAATTAATGTAGCCAGAAATATCCAGTGGGCAGAAATTGGAGAGGCAGATCAGTTATTATAAGAAAGAATTGAAGGATATGAGTTTTAAAATAGATAAAGGAAGTTTTAAAATATCCAGGTACAACTGGAGAGGGAAGATACATTATAAGAAAGAATTGAAGGAGGAGTTTTAAAAACATTCTACGAAGAAGAACGGACGAAATAGGCACCACGTAGCCAGAAATATCCAGTGGCATGAATTGGAGAGGCAGGATCAGCATTATAAGAAAGTGAATTGAAGGATAAGTGAGTTTTAAAATATTCTACGAAGAAGAACGGACGAATAGGCAAAATTAATGCAGCCAGAAATATCCAGTGGCACAATTGGAGAGAGGCAGCATCAGCATTATAAGAAAGAATTGAAGGATAAGTGAGTTTCAAAATATTCTACGAAGAAGAACGGACGAAAAGGAAAATTAATGTAGCCAGAAATATCCAGTGGCATTGAGAGGCAGATCAGCATTGCAAGAAAGAAATTGAAGGATATGAGTTTAAAATATTCTACGAAGAAGAACGGAAGAAATAGGCAAAATTAATGTAGCCAGAAATATCCAGTGGCAATAAATTGGAGAGGCAGATCAGCATTATAAGAAAGAATTGAAGGATATGAGAGTTTAAAAATATTCTACGAAGAAGAACGGACGAAATAGGCAAAATTAACGTAGCCAGAAATGGTCCAAAAAGTACAATTGGAGAGGCAGATCAGCATTATAAGAAAGAATTGAAGGATATGAGTTTTAAAAATATTCTACGAAAAAGAACGGACGTAGTTAGGCAAATTAATGCCAGAAATATCCAGTACAATTGGAGAGGCAGATCAGCAATATAAGAAAGAATTGAAGGATAAGTGAGTTTTAAACATTCTGCCGAAGAAGAACGGACGAAATAGGCAAATTAATGTAGCCAGAAATATCCAGTGCACAATTGGGAGGCAGATCATAATATAAGAAAGAATTGGAAGGATGAGTTTTAAAATATTCCTAAGGAAGAAAGAACGGTTTTAAAATAGGCAAATTAATGAAGCCAGAAATATCTGTAAGTACAATGGAGAGGCAGATTTAAAGTATTACAATAAAAGAATTAAGGATATGAGTTTTAAAAATATTCTCACAGAAGAACGGACGAAATAGGCAAATTAATGTGCCAGGAAATATCCAGTGTACAATTGGAGAGGCAGATCAGCTATAAGAAAGAATTGAAGGATATGGAGTTTAAAAATATTCTACGAAGAAGAACGGACGAAATAGGCAAATTAAATGTGAAATATCCAGAAATATCCAGGGCACAAATTGGAGAGGCAGATTATTAAGAAAGAATTGAAGGATATGAGTTTTAAAAAATACAGAAGAAGAAACGAAATAGGAAAATTAATGCAGCCAGAAATATCCAGTGGCACAAATTGGAGAGGCAGATCAGCATTATAAGAAAGAATTGAAGGATATGAGTTTGAAAAATATTCTACGAAGAAGAACGGACGAAGAAATTAATGTAGCCAGATCCAGCAAAAAACAAATTGGAGATTCAGCATACAAGAAAAAGAATTGAAGGATAAGGAGTTTTAAAATATTCACGAAGAAGAACGGACGAAATAAACGCAAAATTAATGCAGCCGAAAATATCCAGTGGCACAATTGGAGAGGCAGATCAGCATTATAAGAAAGAATTGAAGGATATGAGTTTTAAAATATTCTACGAAGAAGAACGGGACGAAGGGCAAATTAATGTAGCCAGAAATATCCAGCAAATTAGGCAGATCAGCATTATAACCATGAGTTTAAAATATTCGAAGAAGAACGGACGAAACAGGGCAAATTAATGTAGCCAGAAATATCCAGTGGCACAAATTGGAGAGGCAGACAGCATTATAAGAAAAAGAATTGAAGGATATGAGTTTTAAAAATATTCTACGAAGAAGAACGGACGAAATAGGCAAATTAATGCTGTGAGAAATATCCAGTGGCACAATTGAGGCAGATCAGCATTATAAGAAAGAAATAAGAAGGATATGAGTTTTAAAAAAATATTCTACGAAGAAGAACAGACGAAATAGGCAAAATTAATGCAGCCAGAAATATCAGAAAAGTACAATTGAGAGGCAGATCAGCATTATAAGAAAAATTGAAGGATAAGGAAGGAAATATACAAGGAAGAACGGACGTTAGGCAAAAATATTCTACGAAGCAGATCAGCATTAACGGACGAAATATGAGCAGGTAAAATTAATGGTGCAGCAGAAATATCGGTGGCACAGAAATTGATAAGGAGGCTAATGTAAGAAGAAATCAGGTGCAAATTAATGCAGCCAGAAATAAGAACTGGAGAGGCAGATCAGCATTATAAGAAAGTTTCAAAAATATTCTACGAAGAAGAACGGACGAAATAGGGCAAATTAATGCAGCCAGAAAATATCTGAAAAGTACAATTGGAGAGGCAGATCAGCATTATAGAAAGAATTTAAGGAGTTTTAAAAATATTCACAAGAAGAACGGACAGGCAAATTAATCAACATTATGGAGAGGCAGATCAGCATTATAAAGAATTGAAGGATAGGAGTTTTAAAACATTCTACGAAGAAGAACGGACGAAATAGGGTAAAATTAATGTAGCCAGAAATATCCAGTGGCACAATTGGAGAGGCAGATCAGCATTATAAGAAAGAATTGAAGGATATGAGTTTTAAAATAGAACGAAGAAGAACGGACGAAATAGGGCAAATTAATGTAGCCAGAAATATCCAGTGGCACAATTGGAGAGGCAGATCAGCATTATAAGAAAGAATTGAAGGATATGAGTTTAAAATATTCTACGAAGAAGAACGGACGAAATAGGCAAATTAATGTAGCCAGAAAATATCCAGTGGCACAAATTGGAGAGGCAGATCAGCATTATAAGAAAGAATTGAAGGATAATGAGTTTTAAAATATTCTACGAAGAAGAACGGGACGAAATAGTAGGGTAAAATTAATGTAGCCAGAAATATCCATCCGAAAAGTGGACAGATTGAAAAAGAATTGAAGGATATGAGTTTTAAAAATTGGAGCCAGGCAGATCAGCATTATAAGAAAAGAATTGAAGGATTGAGACGAAGAAGAACGGACGAAATAGGGCAGCCAGAAATATCCAGTGGCACAATTGGAGAGGCAGAATTATAAGAAAGAATTGAAGGATATGAGTTTTAAAATATTCTACGAAGAAGAACGGACGAAATAGGCAAATTAATGTAGCCAGAAATATCCAGTGGCACAATTGGAGAGGCAGATCAGCATTATAAGAAAGAATTGAAGGATATGAGTTTTAAAAATATTCTACGAAGAAGAACGGACGAAATAGGCAAATTAATGTAGCCAGAAATATCCAGTGGCACAATTGGAGAGGCAGATCAGCATTATAAGAAAGAATTGAAGGATATGAGTTTTAAAATATTCTACGAAGAAGAACGGACGAAAAGAACGGACAGAAATAGGGCAAATTAATGTAAGAAAGAATTGAAGGAAATATCCGAAGAAGTGGCACAGGAAAAATGGAGAGGCAGATCAGCATTATAAGAAAGAATTGAAGGATATGAGTTTTAAAAATATTCTACGAAGAAGAACGGACGAAATAGGCAAATTAATGTAGCCAGAAATATCCAGTGGCACAATTGAGAGGCAGATCAGCATTATAAGAAAGAATTGAAGGATATGAGTTTTAAAATATTCTACGAAGAAGAACGGACGAAATAGGCAAATTAATGTAGCCAGAAATATCCAGTGGCACAATTGGAGAGGCAGATCAGCATTATAAGAAAGAATTGAAGGATATGAGTTTTAAAAATATTCTACGAAGAAGAACGGACGAAATAGGCAAATTAATGTAGCCAGAAATATCCAGTGGCACAATTGAGAGGCAGAGATCAGCATTATAAGAAAGAATTGAAGGATATGAGTTTAAAAATATTCTACGAAGAAGAAGAAAAACGAAATAGGCAAATTAATGTAGCGGACAGAAAAATCCAGTAGGAGTACAATTGGAGGCAGATCAGCATTATAAGAAAGAATTGAAGGATATGAGTTTTAAAATATTCTACGAAGAAGAACGGACGAAACCACAAAATTAAGGTAGCCAGAAATATCCAGGCACAATTGGAGAGGCAGATCAGCATTATAAGAAAGAATTGAAAGGATCTGCACCAAGTTTTAAAATATTCTACGATGAAGAAGAACGGAGAAATAAGGCAAATTAATGTAGCCAGAAATATCCAGTGGCACAATTGGAGAGGCAGATCAGCATTATAAGAAAAGAATTGAAGGAGCCAAAACATATGAGTTTTAAAATATTCTACGAAGAAGAACAGACGAAATAAACAGACCAAAAATATTAATAAAGGGCAAGAAGAATTTAATTAAAATGAAAATATCCAGTAGTGGCTTTAATTGGAGGCAGATCAGCATTATAAGAAAGAATTGAAGGATATGAGTTTAAAAATATTCTACGAAGAACGGACGAAGAAAAACAGAAGCCAGAAATATCCAGTGGCACAATTGGTAGCAAAGAATATCCAGTGGTTTAAAAAATTGCCAAGAAGAATGGACGAAATAGGTAAATCAACATTATAAGAAAGCATTGTAAGAAAGAATTGAAGGATATGAGTTTTAAAATATTCTGAGAATAGGCAAAACGGACGAGCCAAATAGGCAAATTAATGAATTGAAGATATGAGTTTTAAAAATATCCAGTGGGCCAGAAAATTGGAGAGGCAGATCAGCATTATAAGAAAGAATTGAAGGATATGAGTTTTAAAATATTCTACGAAGAAGAACGAATGAAATAGGCAAAATTAATGTGCCAGAAATATCCAGTGGCACAATTGGAGAGGCAGATCAGCATTGTAAGAAAGAATTGAAGGATAGGATAAGAAGACCTTGAAATTTTAAAATATTCTACGAAGAAGAACGGACGAAATAGAAAGAACGGACGAAATAGGCAAATTAATGTAGCCAGAAATCATCCAGTGGATCAAAATTTGAGGAAAGAGGCAGATCAGCATTGTGGCACAATTGGAAGAAAGAATTGAAGGATATGAGTTTTAAAATATTCTACGAAGAAGAACGGACGAAATAGGCAAATTAATGTAGCCAGAAATATCCAGTGGCAAATTGAGAGGCAGATCAGCATTATAAGAAAGAATTGAAGGATATGAGTTTTAAAATATTCTACGAAGAAGAACGGACGAAATAGGCAAATTAATGTAGCCAGAAATATCCAGTGGCACAATTGGAGGCAGATCAGCATTATAAGAAAGAATTGAAGGATATGAGTTTTAAAATATTCTACGAAGAAGAACGGACGAAATAGGGCAAATTAATGTAGCCAGAAATATCCAGTGGCACAATTGGAGAGGCAGATCACAGATATGTTTTAAAATATTCTACGAAGAAGAATAGAGCGTCCTTGTATATCAAGTTAATGTAAGAAAGAATTGAAGGCAGATCAGCATTGTAAGAAAGAATTGAAGGATATGAGTTTAAAAATATTCTACGAAGAAGAACGGACGAAATAGGCAAATTAATGTAGCCAGAAATATCCAGTGGCAAATTGGAGAGGCAGATCCATTGTAAGAAAGAATTGAAGGATAGGAGTTTTAAAAATATTCTACGAAAGAAGAACGGACGAAATAGGGCAAATTAATGTAGCCAGAAATATCTAGTGGCAACAATTTATAAGAAAGAATTGAAGGATATGAGTTTTAAAATATTCTACGAAGAAGAACGGACGAAATAGGGCAAATTAATGTAGCCAGAAATATCCAGTGGCACAATTGGAGAGGCAGATCAGCATTATAAGAAAGAATTGAAGGATATGAGTTTTAAAATATTCTACGAAGAAGAACGGACGAAATAGGGCAAATTAATGTAGCCAGAAATATCCAGTGGCACAATTGGAGAGGCAGATCAGCATTATAAGAAGAATTGAAGGATATGAGTTTTAAAATATTACGAAGAAGAAGGACGAAATAGGCAAATTAATTGAAAATCCAGTAAGGCCAATTGGAGAGGCAGAAGAACGAAAAGAATTGAAGGATATGAGTTTTAAAAAAATCTACGAAGAAGAAGAACGGACAAAATAAGGCAAATTAATGTAGCCAGAAATATCCAGTGGCACAATTGGAGAGGCAGATCAGTATTATAAGAAAGAATTGAAGGATATGAGTTTTTAAAATATTCTACGAAGAAGAACGGACGAAATAGGCAAATTAATGTAGCCAGAAATATCCAGTGGCACAATTGGAGAGGCAGATCAGCATTATAAGAAAGAATTAAGGATATGAGTTTTAAAATATTCTACGAAGAAGAACGGACGAAATAGGCAAATTAATGTAGCCAGAAATATCCAGTGGGTACAAATTGGAGAGGCAGATCAGCATTATAAGAAAGAATTGAAGGATATGAGTTTTAAAATATTCTACGAAGAAGAACGGACGAAATAGGAAAATGTAAGAAATATCAGTGGCACATACGGAGAGAGCAGATCAGCATTGTAAGAAAAGAATTGAAGGATATGAGTTTTAAAAATTTATTCTACGAAGAAGAACGGACGAAATCCAGGTACATCAGTGGCACAATTGGAGAGGCAGATCAGCATTATAAGAAAGAATTGAAGGATATGAGTTTTAAAATATTCTACGAAGAAGAACGGAAATAGCCAGGCAAATTAATGTAGCCAGAAATATCCAGTGGCACAATTGGAGAGGCAGATCAGCATTATAAGAAAGAATTGAAGGATATGAGTTTTAAAATATTGGACGAAGAAGAACGGACGAAATAGGAAAATTAATGTAGCCAGAAATATCCAGTGGCACAATTGGAGAGGCAGACAGCATTATAAGAAAGAATTGAAGGATATGAGTTTTAAAATATTCTACGAAGAAGAACGGACGAAATAGGCAAAATTAATGTGTAGCCAAGAAATATCCAGTGGCACAGTGGAGGCAGATCAGCATTATATAAGAAAGAATTGAAGGATATGAGTTTTAAAATATTCTACGAAGAAGAACGGACGAAATAGGCAAATTGGCACAATTGGAAGGCAGATCAGCATTGAGTTTTAAAATTCACGAAGAAGAACGGACGAAATAGGCATTATAAAAAGAATTGAAGGATATGAGAAAAGTTTTAAAAATATTCTACGAAGAAGAACGGATGAAATAGGCAAATTAATGTAGCCAGAAATATCCAGTGGCACAATTGGAGAGGCAGATCGGCATTATAAGAAAGAATTGAAGGATATGAGTTTTAAAATATTCTACGAAGAAGAACGAAATAGGCAAATTAATGTAGCCAGAAATATCCAGTGGCACAATTGAGGCAGATCAGCATTGTAAGAAAGAATTGAAGGATATGAGTTTTAAAATATTCTACGAAGAAGAACGGACGAAATAGGCAAATTAATGTAGCCAGAAATATCCAGTAACAATTGGAGAGCAGATCAGCATTGTAAGAAAGAATTGAAGGATATGAGTTTTAAAATATTCTACGAAGAAGAACGGACGAAATAGGCAAATTAAAGCCAGAAATATCCAGTGGCACAATTGAGAGAGGCAGATCAGCATTGCAAGAAAGAATTACGAAGAAGGATATGCAAAGTTTTGAAATATTCTACAAGAAGAACGGACGAAATAGGCAAATTAATGTAGCCAGAAATATCCAGTGGCACAATTGGAGAGGCAGATCAGCATTGTAAGAAAAGAATTGAAAGGATATGGAGTTTTAAAATATTCTACGAAGAAGAACGGACGAAATAGGCAAAATTAATGTAGCACAGAAATATCCAGTGGTTTTAAAAATTTGAGAGGCAGATCAGCATTGTAAGAAAGAATTGGAAGGATATGAGTTTTAAAATATAGTTTTTATACGAAGAAGAACGGACGAAATAGGCAAATTAATGTAGCCAGAAATATCCAGTGGCACAATTGGAGAGGCAGATCAGCATTGTAAGAGTTTTAAAAATTCTGAAGGGAAATATGAGTTTTAAAAAATATTCTACAGATCAGCAAGAAAAATTGAGATATGAGTTTAAAAATTCTACGAAGAAGGGTAAATTAATGTAGCCAGAAATATCCAGTGGCACAATTGGAGAGGCAGATCAGCATTATAAGAAAGAATTGAAGGATATGAGTTTTAAAATATTCTACGAAGAAGAACGGACGAATAGGCAAAATTAATGTAGCCAGAAATATCCAGTGGCACAATTGGAGAGGCAGATCACATTGTAAGAAAGAATTGAAGGATATGAGTTTAAAAAATAAAAGAAGGACGAAAAGCAAATTAATGTAACAGAAATACAGTGGCACAATTGGAGAGGCAGATCAGCATTATAAGAAAGAATTGAAGGGTTTTAAAATATTCTACGAAGAACGGACGAAATAGGCAAATTAATGTGGCCAAATATCCAGTGGCACAATTGAGAGGCAGATCAGCATTATAAGAAAGAATTGAAGGATATGAGTTTTAAAATATTCTACGAAGAAGAACGGACGAAATAGGGCAAATTAATGTAGCCAGAAATATCCAGTGGCACAATTGGAGAGAGGCAGATCAGCATTATAAGAAAGAATTGAATGAGTTTAAATATTCTGAAAAAACGAAGAAGAACGGACGAAATAGGCAAATTAATGTGGCCGAAATATCCAGGCACAATTGGAGAGGCAGATTATAAGAAAGAATTGAAGGATATGAGTTTTAAAATATTCTACGAAGAAGAACGGACGAAATAGGCAAATTAATGTAGCCAGAAGTCATCCAGTGGCACAATTGGAGAGGCAGATCAGCATTATAAGAAAGAATTGAAGGATATGAGTTTTAAAAAATATTCTACGAAGAAGAACGGACGAAATAGGCAAAATTAATGTAGCCAGAAATATCCAGTGGCAAATTGGGAGGCAGATCAGCATTATAAGAAAGAATTGAAGGATATGAGTTTTAAAAATATTCCACGAAGAAGAACGGACGAAATAGGCAAAATTAATGTAGCCAGAAATATCCAGTGGCATAAATTGGAGAGGCAGATCAGCATTATAAGAAAGAATTGAAGGATATGAGTTTAAAATATTCTACGAAGAAGAACGGACGAAATAGGCAAATTAATGTAGCCAGAAATATCCAGTGGCACAATTGGAGAGCAGATCAGCATTATAAGAAAGAATTGAAGGATATGAGTTTTTAAAATATTCTACGAAGAACGGACGAAATAGGCAAATTAATGAAACAGAAATATCCAGTGGCACAATTGGAGAGGCAAATCAGCATTATAAGAAAGAATTGGAAGGATATGAGTTTTAAAAATTTTCTACGAAGAAGAACGGACGAAATAGGCAAATTAATGTAGCCAGAAATATCCAGTGGCACAATTGAGAGGCAGATCAGCATTATAAAAAAGAATTGAAGGATATGAGTTTTAAAATATTCTACGAAGAAGAACGGACGAAATAGCAAAATTAATGTAGCCAGAAATATCCAGGCACAATTGGGAGGCAGATCGCATTATAAGAAAGAATTGAAGGATGAGTTTTAAAATATTCTACGAAGAAGAACGGACGAAATAGGCAAATTAATGTAGCCAGAAAATATCCAGTGGCACAATTGGAGAGGCAGATCAGCATTGTAAGAAAGAATTGAAGGATAAGTGAGTTTTTAAAATATTCTACGAAGAAGAACGGGACGAAAAAGGCAAATTAATGTAGCTAGAAATATCCAGTGGCAATAACTGGAGAGGATCAGCATTGTAAGAAAGAAGGAAGGATATGAGTTTTTAAAATATTCTACGAAGAAGAACGGATGAAATAGGGGTAAATAATGTAGCCAGAAATATCCAGTGGCAATAAATTGGAGAGGAGGCAGATCAGCATTGTAAGAAAAGAATTGAAGGATATGAGTTTAAAAGTTCTCACGAAGAATGGACGAAATAGGCAAATTAATGTAGCCAGAAATATCCAGTGGCACAATTGAGGCAGATCAGCATTGTAAGAAAGAATTGAAGGATATGGAGTTTTAAATATTCTAAAGAAGAACGGACGAAATAGTAAAATTAATGTAGCCAGAAATATCCAGTGGCACAATTGGAGAGGCAGATCACATTATGAGAAAAGAATTGAAGGATGAGTTTTAAAAATATTCTACGAAGAAGAACGGACGAAATAAGGCAAATTAATGTAGCCAGAAATATCAGTGGCACAATTGGAGAGGCAGATCCAGCATTATGAAAGAATTGAAGGATATGAGGTTTTAAAATATTCTACGAAGAAGAACGGACGAAATAGGCAAATTAATGTAGCCAGAAATATCCAGGGCACAAATGGAGAGGCAGAGATCAGCATTAAGAAAGAATTGAAGGATATGAGTTTTAAAAATATTCTACGAAGAAGAACGGGACGAAATAGGCAAATTAATGTAGCCAGAAATATCCAGTGGCACAATTGGAGAGGCAGATCAGCATTGTAAGAAAAGAATTGAAGGATATGAGTTTAAAAAATATTCTACGAAGAAGAACGGACGAAATAGGCAAATTAATGTAGCCAGAAATATCCAGTGGCACAATTGGAGAGGCAGATCAGCATTATAAGAAAGAATTGAAGGATATGAGTTTTAAAAATATTCTACGAAGAAGAACGGACGAAATAGGCAAATTAATGTAGCCAGAAATATCCAGTGGCACAATTGGAGAGGCAGATCAGCATTGTAAGTAGAAAGAATTGAAGGATATGAGAGCAAATTTTAAAATATTCAATTACGAAGAAGAAACGGACGAAATAGGCAAAATTTAATGTAGCCAGAAATATCCAGTGGCACAATTGGAGAGGCAGATCAGCATTGTAAGGAAGAATTGAAGGATATGAGTTTTAAAAATATTCTACGAAGAAGAACGGACGAAATAGGCCAAATCAGTAAGTGCAGATCAGTATTATAAGAAAGAATTAAGGATATGAGTTTAAAATATTCTACGAAGAAGAACGGACGAAATAGAAAAAATGTAGCCAGAAATATCCAGCACAATTGGAGAGGCAGATCAGCATTATAAGAAAGAATTGAAGGATATGAGTTTTAAAATATTCTCACGAAGAAGAACGGACGAATAAAATTAATGAAAGCCAGAAATATCCAGGCACAATTGGAGGCAGATCAGCATTATAAGAAAAGAATTCAAAGGATATGAGTTTTAAAAATATTCTACGAAGAAGAACGGACGAAATAGGCAAATTAATGTAGCCAGAAATATCCAGTGGCACAATTGGAGAGGCAGATCAGCACATTATAAGAAAGAATTGAAGGATATGAGTTTAAAATATTCTACGAAGAAGAACGGAGAAGAAAATTAATGTGCCAGAAATACATGGCACAATTGGAGAGGCAAACTTATAAGAAAGAATGTAGAGTTTTAAAATATCTACGAAGAAGAACGGACGAAGAAATATCGTAGCCAGAAATATCCAGTGGCACAATTGAGAAAAGCAGATCAGCATTATAAGAAAGAATTGTACAAGGATATGAGTTTAAAAAATATTCTACGAAGAAGAACGACGAAATAGGCAAATTAATGCAGCCAGAAATATCCAGTGGCACAATTGGAGAGGCAGATCGGCATTATAAGAAAAGAATTGAAGGATATGATTTTTAAAAATATTCTACGAAGAAGAACGGACGAAATAGGCAAATTAATGTGGTAGCCAGAAATATCCAGTGGCACAATTGGAGAGAGGCAGATCAGCATTATAAGAAAGAATTGAAGGATAATGAGTTTTAAAATATTCTACGAAGAAGAACGGACGAAATAGGCAAAATTAATGTAGCCAGAAAAATATCCAGGCACAATTGGAGAGGCAGATCAGCATTATAAGAAAGAATTGAAGGATATGAGTTTTTTTTTTAAAATATTCTACGAAGAAGAACGGACGAAATAGGCAAATTAATGTAGCCAGAAATATCCAGTGGCACAATTGGAGGAGAGGCAGATCAGCATTATAAGAAAAGAATTGAAGGATATGAGTTTTTAAAATATTCTACGAAGAAGAACGGACGAAATAGGCAAATTAATGTAGCCAGAAATATCAGTGGCACAATTGGAGAGGCAGATCAGCATTATAAGAAAGAATTATGATATGAGTTTTAAAATATCTACGAAGAAGAACGGACGAAATAGGCAAATTAATGTAGCCAGAAATATCCAGGCACAATTGGAGAGAGGCAAATCGGCATTATAAAAGAATTGAAGGATATGAGCGAAATATCTAATGAAGAAGAACGGACGAAATAGGTAAAATTAATGTAGCCAGAAATATCCAGTGGCACAATTGGAGAGGCAGATCAGCATTGTAAGAAAGAATTGAAGGATGAGCTAAAATATTCACGAAGAAGAACGGACGAAATAGGCAAATTAATGTAGCCAGAAATATCCAGTGGCACAATTGGAGAGGCAGATCACATTAAAAGAAAGAATTGAAGGATATGAGTTTTAAAATATTCTACGAAGAAGAACGGACGAAATAGGCAAAATTAATGTAGCCAGAAATATCCAGTGGCACAATTGGAGAGGCAGATCAGCATTGTAAGAAAGAATTGAAGATATGAGTTTTAAAATAACGGACGAAGAAGAACGGGACGAAATAACGGAGCCAGAAAATCCAGTGGCACAAGGCAAGATTAATGTATGAAAGAATTAAGGATATGAGTTTTAAAATATTCAGAAGAACGGACAAAATAGGGGCCAAATTAATGAGGCAGATGGCACAATTGGAGAGAGCAGATCAGCATTGTAAGAAAGAATTGAAGGATATGAGTTTTAAAATATTCTACGAAGAAGAACGGGATTAAATAGGCAAAATTAATGTAGCCAGAAATATCCAGTGGCAGCACAATTGGAGAGGCAGATCAGCATTAAAGAAAGAATTGAAGGATATGAGTTTTAAAATATTCTACGAAGAAGAACGGACGAAATAGGCAAAATTAATGTAGCCAGAAATATCCAGTGGCACAATTGAGAGGCAGATCAGCATTGTAAGAAAAGAATTGAAGGATATGAGTTTTAAAATATTCTACGAAGAAGAACGAAATAGGAAAATTAATAGAAGCCAGAAATATCCATTAGCACAATTAGAAGGCAGATCAACATTATAGAAAAAGGAATTAGAGATATGAAGTTTTAAAATATTCTACGAAAGAAGAACAGACAGAAATAAAACCAAATTAATGTAGAAATATCAAAATGCTAGATTGGAGAGGCAGATCAGCATTATGAAAGAATTGAAGGATATGAGTTTTAAAAATATTCTACGAAAGAAGAACGGACGAAATAGGGCAAATTAATGCAGCCAGAAAATATATCAGTGGGCACAAGTGGAGGCAGATCAGCATTATAAGAAAGAATTGAAGGATATGAGTTTAAAAATTCTAAGAAGAAGGAATGACGAAAGAGGCAAAATTAATGCAGCCAGAAATATCAGTGGCACAAATTGGAGAGGCAGATCAGCATTGTAAGAAAGAATTGAAGGATATGAGTTTTTAAAAATATTCTACGAAGAAGAACGGGACGAAATAGGCAAAATTAATGTAGCCAGAAAACATCAGTGGCACAATTGGAGAGGCAGATCAGCATTATAAGAAAGAATTGAAGGATATGAGTTTTAAAATATTCTACGAAGAAGAACGGGACGAAAATAGGCAAATTAATGTAGCCAGAAATATCAGTGGCACAATTGGAGAGGCAGATCAGCATTATAAGAAAAAGAATTGAAGGATATGAGTTTAAAATATTCTACGAAGAAGAACGGACGTAAATAAGGCAAATTAATGGCAGCCAGAAAATATCAGTGGCACATTGGAGAGGCAGATCAGCATTATAAGAAAGAATTGAAGGATATGAGTTTAAAATATTCTACGAAGAAGAACGGATTTAAATAGGGCAAAATTACACAGAAATCATCAGGCAAGCACGGTGGAGAGTGCAGATCAGCATTATAAGAAAGAATTGAAGGATATGAGTTTTAAAATATTCTACGAAGAAGAACGGACGAAATAGACAAAATTAATGTAGCCAAGAAATATCCAGTGGCACAATTGGAGAGGCAGATCAGCATTATAAGAAAGAATTGAAGGATATGAGTTTTAAAATATTCTACGAAGAAGAACGGACGAAATAAGGCAAAATTAATGTAGCCAGAAATATCAGTGGCACAATTGGAGAGGCAGATCAGCATTATAAGAAAGAATTGAAGGATATGAGTTTTAAAATATTCTACGAAGAAGAACGGATGAAATAGGCAAATTAATATCCAGTGCTTTGGTGGAGGCGAATTAGCATTATAGAAATATCAGTAGAAAGAACGGCAGGCAATTGGAGAGAGCAGAAATATCAGCAGTGGAGATAAGAAAGAATTGAATTGGATATGAGTTTTAAAATATTCTACGAAGAAGAAGAACGGACGAAATAGGCAAATTAATGTGTAGCCAGAAATATCCAGTGGCACAATTGGAGAGGCAGATCAGCATTATAAGAAAAATTGAAGGATATGAGTTTTTAAAATATTCTACGGAAGAAGAACGGACGAAATAGGCAAATTAATGTAGATCCAGAAATATCGAAGAAGAACGGAGAAATGGCACAATTGGAGAGTGGCAGATCAGCATTATAAGAAAGAATTGAAGGATATGAGTTTTAAAATATTCTACGAAGAAGAACGGACGAAATAGGCAAATTAATGTAGCCAGAAATATCCAGTGTAGCACAGTGGAAGGCAGATCAGCATTATAAGAAAGAATTGAGATATGAGTTTAAAATATTTCTACGAAGAAGAACGGACGAAATAGGCAAATTATTGTAGCCAAATATCCAGTCCAGTGGCAGCATTATGAAGAGAATTGAAGGATTGGAGACGGACAAATCAGCATTATAAAGAAAGAAATTGAAGGATATGAGTTTTAAAATATTCTACGAAGAAGAATGGACAGGAAAAATGGCACAAGGCAATTAATGTAGCCAGAAAATATCCAGTGGCAGACAATTTGAGAAGGAGGCAGATCAGCATTATGAAAGAATTGAAGGCATTAAGGATATGAGTTTTAAAATATTCTACGAAGAAGAACGGACGAAATAGGCAAATTAATGTAGCCAGTTTTAAAATATCTACGAAGTGGAACGGACAAAATTGGAGAGGCAGATCAGCATTGTAAGAAAGAATTAAAGAAGGATATGAGTTTTTAAAATATTCTACGAAGAAGAACGGACGAAATAGGCAAATTAATGTAGCCAGAAATATCCAGTGGCACAATTGGAGGCAGATCAGCATTTAAGAAAGAATTGAAGGATAGGAAGTTTTAAAATATTCTACGAAGAAGAACGGACGAAATAGGCAAATTAATATGGCAAGAAAATATCAATGTTTGCACAATTGGAAGGCAGATCAACATTATAAGAAAAGAATTGAAGGATATGAGTTTTAAAATATTCTACGAGAAGAACGGACGAAATAGGCAAATTAATGTAGCCAAATATCAGTGGCACAATTGGAGAGAGCAGATCAGCATTATAAGAAAGAATTGAAGGATATGAGTTTTAAAATATTTATTCTACGGAAGAAGCAAATTATTAGCAGCCAGATCCAGTGGCAAATAGCAGATCAGCATATGAGTTTTAAAATATTCTACGAAGAACGGCCAGAAATATCAGTGGCACAATTGGAGAGGCAGATCAGCATTATGAAAGAATTGAAGGATATGAGTTTTAAAATATTCTACGAAGAAAGAACGGACGAAATAGGCAAGTTAATGTAGCCAGAAATATCAGTGGCACAATTGGAGAGCCAGATCAGCATTATAAGAAAGAATTGAAGGATATGAGTTTAAAATATTCTACGAAGAAGAACAGACAGAAATAAACAATTAATGTGTAATAGAAATATCCGAGTGGCACAATTGGAGAGCAGATCAGCATTGTAAGAAAAAGAATTGAAGGATATGAGTTTTTAAAATACGAAGAAGAGCAGATTCTAGCGAAGAAGAACGGACATTATAAGAAAAAATTGAAGGATAGGCAAATTAAGAACGGACGAAATAGGCCAGAAATATCCAGGGCACAATTGGAGAGGCAGATCAAGCATTGAAAAAAGAATGAAGGATATGAGTTTTAAAATATTCTACGAAGAAGAACGGACGAAATAGGCAAATTAATGTAGCCAAGAAAATATCCATGTAGAAAAGAATTGAAGGATATGAGGAAATATTCACAATTGGAGAGAGAGGCAGATCAGTGGCACAATTATAAGAAAGAATTGAAGGATATGAGTTTTAAAATATTCTACGAAGAAAAGGACATTTTAAATAGGGCAAATTAATGTAGCCAAAATATCCAGTGGCACAATTGGAGAGGCAGATCAACATTATAAGAAAGAATTGAAGGATATGAGTTTTAAAATATTCTACGAAGAAGAACGGACAGAAATAGGCAAAATTAATGTAGCCAGAAATATCCAGTGGCACAATTGGAGAGGCAGATCAGCATTATAAGAAAGAATTGAAGGATATGAGATATTTTAAAATATTCTACGAAGAAGAACGGACGAAATATCCAGTGGCACAACAGGCAGATCAACAAGAAGAATTGAAAGGATAAGTTTTAAAATATTCTAATAGCCAGAAATATCCAGTGGCACAATTGGAGAGGCAGATCAGCATTGTAAGAAAGAATTGAAGGATATGAGTTTTAAAATATTCTACGAAGAAGAACGGACGAAATAGGCAATTAATGTAGCCAGAAATATCAGTGGCACAATTGGAGAGGCAGATCAGCATTATAAGAAAGTTTTAAAATTACCGAAGAAGAACGGACGAAGGATATGAGTTTTAAAATATTCTACGAAGAAGAACGGACGAATCCAGTGGCACAGTAGCAGATCAGCATTATGAAAAATTAATGAGTTTAAAATATTCTACGAAGAACGGACAGCAAATTAAAATAGCCAGAAATATCCAGTGGCACAAATTGGAGAGGCAGATCAGCATTATAAAAAAAGAATTGAAGGATATGAGTTTTAAAATATTCTACGAAGAAGAACGGACGAAATAGGCAAATTAATGTAGCCAGAAATATCGGAAATTAAGTGCAAATATCCAGTGGCACAATTGGAGAGGCAGATCAGCATTATAAGAAAGAATTGAAGGATGAGTTTTAAAATATTCTACGAAGAAAGAAAAGGCAAATTAATGTGGACAGTGGCAAATTGGAGAGAGCAATCAATTAATGTAGAATTGAAGGAATAAGTTTTAAATGTTCTACGAAGAACAGACCAGAAATGACCCAAATTAATGTCCAGAAATATGGCACAATTGGAGAGGCAGATCAGCAGTTTAAATATTCTACGAAGAAAGAACGGACGAAAAGGCAAATTAAAGAAATAATTGAAGGATATTGAAGGAGTTTTAAAATATTCTGCCGAAGAAGAAGAACGGACGAAATAGGCAAATTAATGTAGCCAGAAATATCCAGTGGCACATTATAAGAAGAATTGAAGGATGTAATTTTAAAATATTGGAAGAGGACGAAATAGCAAATTAATCAGCATTATTGGAGAGGCAGATCAGCATTATAGAAAGAATTGAAGGATATGAGTTTTAAAAATATTCTACGAAGCCAAATTAAAGAACAATTGGAGAGGCAGATCAGCATTATAGAAAAGAATTGAAAGGATATGAGTTTAAAATATTCTACGAAGAAGAACGGACCAAATAGGCAAATTAATGTGACAGAAATATCCAGTGGCACAATTGGAGGCAGATCAGCATTATAAGAAAAATTGAAGGATATAGTTTTTAAAATATTCTGAGGCAAATTAATGTAGCAGAAATATCAGTGGCACAATTGGAGAGGCAGATCAGCATTATAAAGAAAGAATTGAAGGATATGAGTTTTAAAATATTTTCTACGAAGAAGAACGGACGAAATAGGCAAATTAATGTAGAAATATCCAGTGGCACAATTGGAAATATCAGCAGAAAGCACAATTGGAGACGGCAGATCAGCTATCCATTATTGGAAGAAAGCATTATAAGAAAGGATATGAGTTTTAAAATATTCTACGAAGAACGGAGAAGAACGCAGGATCGAAATAGGCATTGTGAAAGAAAAATTGAAGGAAAGTTTTAATGTAGAACTAGAAATAATCTAGTGGCACAATTGGAGCAGATCAGCATTAAGAAGAATTGAGATATGGTTTTAAAATATTCTTGCAAATTAATGTAAGAAAGAATTGGAAGGATATGAGAATTGAAGGATATTTTAAAAATATTCTACGAAGAAGAACGGACGAAATAGGCAAATTAATGTAGCCAAAATATCCAGGTACACAATTGGAGAGGCAGATCAGCATTGTAGAAAGAATTGAAGGATATGAGTTTTAAATATTCTACGAAGAAGAACGGACGAAATAGGCAAATTAATGTAGCCAGAAATATCCAGTGGCACAATTGGAGAGGCAGATCAGCATTATGAGAAAAGAATTGAAGGATGAGTTTTAAAATATTCTACGAAGAAGAACGGACGAAATAAGGCAAATTAATGTAGCCAGAAATATCAGTGGCACAATTGGAGAGGCAGATCCAGCATTATGAAAAATTGAAGGATATATAGGTTTTAAAATATTCTACGAAGAAGAACGGACGAAATAGGCAAATTAATGCTGTTAGAAATATCCAGTGGCACAATTGGAGAGGCAGATCAACATTAAGGAAGAATTGAAGGATATGAGTTTTAAAAATATTCTACGAAGAAAGAACGGACGAGAAATAAGGCAAATTAATGTAGCCAGAAATATCCAGTGGCATTGGAGAGGCAGATCAGCATTATAAGAAAGAATTGAAGGATATGAGTTTTAAAATATTCTACGAAGAAGAACGGACGAAATAGGCAAATGTAGCCAGAAATATCCAGTGGCACAATTGGAGAGGCAGATCAGCATTATAAGAAAGAATTGAAGGATATGAGTTTTAAAATATTCTACGAAGAAGAACGGACGAAATAGGCAAAATTAATGTGGAGAGCCAGAAATATCCAGTGGCACAATTGGAGAGGCAGATCAGCATTATAAGAAAGAATTGAAGGATATGAGTTTTAAAATATTCTACGAAGAAGAACGGACAGTGGAAATTGAGAGGCAGGCATTGAAGAAAAGAATTAAAGGATATGAGTTTTTAACGAAGAAGAACGACGAAATAGGCAAATTAATGTAGCCAGAAATATCCAGTGGCACAATTGGAGAGGCAGATCAGCATTATAAGAAAGAATTGAAGGATATGAGTTTTAAAATATTCTACGAAGAAGAACGGACGAAATAGGCAAATTAATGTAGCCAGAAATATCCAGTGCACAATTGGAGAGGCAGATCAGCATTATAAGAAAGAATTGAAGGATATGAGTTTAAAATATTCTACGAAGAAGAACGGACGAAATAGGGCAAATTAATGTAGCCAGAAATATCCAGTGGCACAATTGGAGGCAGATCAGCATTATAAGAAAGAATTGAAGGATATGAGTTTTAAAATATTCTACGAAGAAGAACGGACGAAAATAGGCAAATTAATGTAGCCAGAAATATCCAGTGGCACAATTGGAGAGGCACAATTGGAGGCAAATTAATGGCCAGAGTCAAGAGGCATTATAAGAAAGAATTGAAGGATATGAGTTTTAAAATATTCTACGAAGAAGAACGGACGAAATAGGCAAATTAATGTAGCCAGAAATATTCAGTGGCACAATTGGAGAGGCAGATCAGCATTATAAGAAAGAATTGAAGAGGATATCCAGTTTGGAGAGGCAGGCTGAAGGATATGAGTTTTAAAATATTGAAGAAAAAGAACGGACTGAAATAAGGCAAATTAATAGCAGCCAGAAATATCAATGGCACAATTGGGCCAGATCAGCATTATAAGAAAAGGGTGAAGGATATGAGTTTAAAATATTCTCAAGAAATAGGCAAATTAAATATAAGAAATAAGTGGCACAATTGGAGAGAGGCATTATATGGTTTTAAAATAATTTAGAAGAAAAGAACTGGACAAAATAGGCAAATTAAGACAGAAATATCCAACAATAATTGGAGGCAGATCAGCATTATAAAGAAGAATTGAAGGATATGAGTTTTAAAATATTCTACGAAGAAGAACGGCAAATTGGTGTAGCCAGAAATATCCAGTGGCACAATTGGAGAGGCAGATCAGCATTGTAAAGGATATGAGTTTTAAAATATTCTACGAAGAACGGACAAAATAAGCCAAATTAAAGGATATGAGTTTAAGGAAGAATTGAAGGATATGAGTTTTTAAAATACTACGAAGAAGAACGGACGAAATAGGCAAATTAATGTAGCCAGAAATATCCAGTGGCACAATTGGAGGCAGATCAGCATTGTGAAAAGAATTGAAGGATATGAGTTTTAAAATATTCTACGAAGAAAGAACGGAAAGAAATAGGCGGATCAGTGGCAAATTGGAGGCAGATCAGCATTGTAAGAAAAGAAGATTGAAGGATATGAGTTTTAAAAATACGAAGAACGGACGAAATAAGTAGCAACCGAAATATCCAGTGAACACAATTGGGCACAAATATGAGTTTTAAAATATTCTGAAGAAGAACGGACGAAATCAAATTAATGTATACAAATATCCATTGTCAGCATTGTGAAAAGGAATTGAAGGATATGAGTTTTAAAATATTCTACGAAGAAGAACGGACGAAATAGGCAAATTAATGTAGCCAGAAATATCCAGTGGCACAATTGGCAGATCAGCATTGCGAAAAGAATTGAGGATATGAGTTTAAAATATTCTGCGAAAGAACGGACGAAATAGGCATTATAAGAAGTGTACAATTGGAAGGCAGGATATGAAGGATAGCAGGTTTTAAAAATATTCTACGAAAGAAGAACGGACGAAATAGGCAAATTAACAGCCAGAAATATCCAGTGGCACAATTGGAGGCAGATCAACATTATGAAAAATTGAAGGATATGAGTTTTAAAATATTCTACGAAGCAAGAACGGACAAAATAGGCAAATTAATGTGGCCAGAAATATCCAGTGGCACAGTGGAGAGGCAGATCAACATTATAAGAAATTGAAAAGGATATATGAGTTTTAAAATATTCTACGAAAGAAGAACGGACGAAATAAAGGCAAATTAATGTAGCCAGAAATATCCAGTGGCACAATTGGAGGCAGATCAGCATTATAAGAAAAATTGAAGGATATGAGTTTTAAATATTCTACGAAGAAGAACGGACCGAAATAGGCAAATTAATGCAGCCAGAAATATCCAGTGGCTACAATTAAATCAGCATTACATTAAGAAAAATTGAAGGATATGAGTTTTAAAATATTCTACGAAGAAGAACGGACAGAAATAGGCAAATTAATAGCAACAGAAATATCCGTGGCACAATTGGAGAGGCAAGTCAGCAGTTTTTATACGAAAAGAACGGACGAAATAGGCAAATTAATGTAGCCAAAATATCCAGTGGCACAATTGGAGAGGCAGATCAACGCATTGTAAGAAAGAATTGAAGGATATGAGTTTAAAATATTCTACGAAGAAGAACGGACGAAATAGGCAAATTAAGAAGCCAGAATATCCAGTGGCACAATTGGAGGCAGATCAGCATTATAAGAAAGAATTGAAGGATATGAGTTTTAAAATATTCTACGAAGAAGAACGGACGAAATAGGCAAATTAATGGCCAGAAATATCCAGTGGCACAATTGAGGCAGATCAGCATTATAAGAAAGAATTGAAGGATATGAGTTTTAAAATATTCTACGAAAGAAGAACGGACGAAATAGGCAAATTAATGCACAATTAGCCAGAAATATTCTACGAAGAAGAACGGACGAAATAGGCATTAACATCCAGTGGCACAGTGGAGAGGCAGATCAGCATTTAGAAGAATTGAAGGATATGAGAATTTGAAGGCAAATATGAGTTTTAAATATTGAGAAGGATATGAGAAGAAGAACGGACGAAATAGGCAAATTAATGTAGCCAGAAATATCCAGTGGCACAATTGAGAGGCAGATCAGGCATTCTTGAAATAAAAGATCAATGTGGAATTGAAGGCATTATATTGAAGGAGTTTTAAAATATTCTACGAAGAAGAACGGACGAAATAGGCAAATTAATGTAGCCAGAAATATCCAGTGGCACAATTGAGAGGCAGATCAGCATTATAAGAAAGAATTGAAGGATATGAGTTTTAAAATATTCTACGAAGAAGAACGGGACGAAATAGGCAAATTAATGTAGCCAGAAATATCCAGTGGCACAATTGGAGAGGCAGATCAGCATTATAAGAAAGAATTGAAGGATTATGAGTTTTAAAATATTCTACGAAGAAGAACGGACGAAATAGGCAAATTAATGTAGCCAGAAATATCCAGTGCACAATTGGAGAGGCAGATCAGCATTATAAGAAAGAATTGAAGGATATGAGTTTTACGAAGAAAACGGATATTCGTAGCCGAAGAAGAATTGGAGACGATCACAATAAGAAAGGAAGGAAAGTTTTAAAAAATACGAAGTAGCGGACAGGCAAAATTAAAATATCCAGTGGCACAAATGGAGAGGCAGATCAGCATTATAAGAAAGAATTGAAGGATATGAGTTTTTAAAATATTCTACGAAGAAGAACGGACGAAATAGGCAAATTAATGTAGCCAGAAATATCCAGTGGCATAAATTGGAGAGGCAGATCAGCATTATAAGAAAGAATTGAAGGATATGAGTTTAAAAATATTCTACGAAGAAGAACGGACGAAATAGGCAAATTAATGTAGCCAGAAAATATCCAGTGGCATAAATTGGAGAGGCAGATCAGCATTGTAAGAAAAGAATTGGAAGGATAAGAGTTTTAAAAATATTCTACGAAGAAGAACGGACGAAATAGGCAAATTAATGTAGCCAGAAATATCCAGTGGCACAATTGGAGAGGCAGATCAGCATTATAAGAAAGAATTGAAGATATGAGTTTTAAAATATTCTACGAAGAAGAACGGACGAAATAGGCAAACAATGTAGCCAGAAATATCCAGTGGCACAAATTGGAGAGGCAGATCTAAAGCATTATAAGAAAGAATTGAAGGATATGAGTTTTAAAAATATACTACGAAGAACGGACGAAAACAAATTAATGGACAGAAATATCCAGTGGCACAATTGAGGATCACATTATAAGAAAGAATTGAAGGTGAGCCACGGAAATAGGGCAAATTAATGTAGCCAGAAATATCCAGGCACAATTGGAGAGGGCAGATAAGAAAGCATTGAGTTTTAAAACATCTCTACGAGAAAGAACGGACGAAATAAATTAATGGAGCCAGAAATATCCAGGCACAATTGGAGAGGCAGATCAGCATTATAAGAAAGAATTGAAGGATATGAGAACGGACGAAATAGGCAAATTAATGGGCCAGAAATATCCAGGCACAATTGGAAAGAGGCAGATCAGCATTGTAAGAAAGAATTGAAGGTTTAAAATATACGAAGAAGAACGGACGAGGTTTTAGCCAGAAAAATATTGGAGAGGCAGATCAGCATTGTAAGAAAGAAGAAGAACGAAGAAGAACTGGAAATAGGCAAAATTAATGTAGCCAGAAATATCCAGTGGCACAATTGGAGAGGCAGATCAGCATTGTAAGAAAGAATTGAAGGATATGAGTTTAAAATATTCTACGAAGAAGAACGGATGAAACAGGCAAAATTAATGTAGCCAGAAATATCCAGTGGCACAATTGAGAGGCAGATCAGCTACTATAAGAAAGAATTGAAGGATATGAGTTTTAAAAATATTCTACGAAGAAGAACGGACGAAATAGGCAAATTAATGTAGCCAGAAATATCCAGTGGCACAATTGGAGAGGCAGATCAGCATTATAAGAAAGAATTGAAGGATATGAGTTTTAAAATATTCTACGAAGAAGAACGGATGAAATAGGGCAAATTAATGTAGCCAAGAAATATCAATTGAGAGGCAGATCAGCATTATAAGAAAGAATTGAAGGGCAGAAGAAGAACGGACGAAAAGGCAGAAATTATAAGAAGGCAGATCAGCATTGAAAGAATTATGATGAGTTTTAAAATATTCACGAAGAAGAACGGACGAAATAGGCAAAATTAATGTAGTCAGAAATATCCAGTGGCAATAAATTGGAGAGGCAGATCAGCATTATAAGAAAGAATTGAAGGATATGAGTTTTAAAATATTCTACGAAGAAGAACGGGATGAAATAGGCAAATTAATGTAGCCAGAAATATCCAGTGGCACAATTGAGAGGCAGATCAGCATTATAAGAAAGAATTGAAGGATAAGTGGAGTTTTAAAATATTCTACGAAGAAGAATGGACGAAATAGTAAATTAATGTAGCCAGAAATATCCAATTGAGAGGTGGCACAATTGGAGAGGTTTAAATATTCTATTGAAGAAGAACGGACGAAATAGGCAAAATGTAAGAAAAAGTGGAATTAAGATCAGCATTGTAAGAAAGAATTGAAGTTTTTTAAAATATTCTACGAAGAAGAACGGACGAAATAGGCAAATTAATGTAGCCAGAAATATCCAGGCACAATTGAGAGGCAGACACATTATAAGAAAGAATTGAAGGATATGAGTTTAAAATATTCTACGAAGAAGAACGGGACGAAATAGGGCAAATTAATGTAGCCAGAAATATCCAGTGGCACAATTGGAGAGGCAGATCAGCATTGTAAGAAAGAATTGAAGGATATGAGTTTTAAAAATATTCTACGAAGAAGAACGGACGAATAGGCAAAATTAATGTAGCCAGAAATATCCAGGCACAATTGGAGAGGCAGATCAGCATTATAAGAAAGAATTGAAATCTGAAGGATATGAGTTTAAAATATTCTACGAAGAAGAACGAATGAAATAGGGCAAATTAATGTAGCCAGAAATATCCAGTGGCACAATTGGAGAGGGCAGATCAGCATTATAAGAAAAGAATTGAAGGATATGAGTTTTAAAAATATTCTACGAAGAAGAACGGACGAAATAGGCAAATTAATGTAGCCAGAAATATCCAGTGGCACAATTGAGAGGCAGATCAGCATTATAAGAAAGAATTAATGATATGAGTTTTAAAAATTGGAGAGGCAGATCAGCATTATAAGAAAGAATGGAAGGATATGAGTTTTAAAATATTCTACGAAGAAGAACGGACGAAATAGGCAAAATTAATGTAGCCAGAAATATCCAGTGGCACAATTGGAGAGGCAGATCAGCATTATAAGAAAAGAATTGAAGGATATGAGTTTTAAAAAATATTCTTTGAAGAAGAACGGATGAAATAGGCAAAATTAATGGAGCCAGAAATATCCAGTGGCACAATTGGAGAGGCAGATCAGCATTGGTAAGAAAGAATCGAAGGATATGAGTTTTAAAATATTCTACGAAGAAGAACGGACGAAATAGGCAAATTAATGTAGCCAGAAATATCCAGTGGCACAATTGAGAGGCAGATCAGCATTGAAGAAAGAATTGAAGGATAAGGAGTTTTAAAAATATTTCACGAAGAAGAACGACGAAATAGGCAAATTAATGTAGCCAGAAATATCCAGTGGCAATTGGAGAGGTAGATCAGCATTGTAAGAAAAGAATTGAAGGATATGAGTTTTTAAAATATTCCGGACGAAATAGGCAAATTAATGTAGCCAGAAATATCCAGTGGCACAATTGGAGAGGCAGAAATAGGCAAAGTTTAATGTAGCACCAGAAATATCCAGTGGCACAATTGGAGAGGCAGATCAGGCATTATAAGAAAGAATTGAAGGATATGAGTTTTAAATATTCTACGAAGAAGAACGGGAGGTAAATTTTAGCCAGAAAAAGTGGCACAATTGGAGAGGCAGATACATTATAAGAAAGAATTGAAGAAGTTTTAAAACAACAAGAAGACGGACGAAATAGGCAAAAATTATCCAGTGCACAATTAAGAGGCCTGTATTATAAGAAAGAATTGAAGGATAAGGAGTTTTAAAATATTCTACCGGACGAAATAGGCAAATTGGAGAGGCACAATTGGAGAGGCAGATCACATTATAAGAAAGAAATTGAAGGATATGAGTTTTAAAATATTCTACGAAGAAGAACGGACGAAATAGGCAAATTAATGTAGCCAGAAAATATCCAGGGCACAATTGGAGAGGCAGATCACATTATAAGAAAGTACTGAAGGATATGAGTTTTAAAATATTCTACGAAGAAGGAACGGACGAAATAGGCAACCCAATGTAGCCAGAAATATCCAGTGGCACACTGAGAGGCAGATCAGCATTGTAAGAAAGAATTGAAGGATATGAGTTTAAAATATTCTACGAAGAAGAACGGACGAAAATAGGCAAATTAATGTAGCCAGAAATATCCAGGGTACAATTGGAGAGGTAGATTAGCATTGTAAGAAAGAATTGAAGGATATGAGTTTTTTAAAATATTACGAAGAAGAACGGATGAAATAGGCAAATTAATGTAGCCAGGAAATATCCAGTGGCACAATTGAGAGGCAGATCAGCATTATAAGAAAGAATTGAAGGATATGAGTTTTAAAATATTCTAGGAAGAAGAACGGACGAATAGGCAAATTAATGTGAGCCAGAAATATCCAGTGGTACAATTGGAGAGGCAGATCAGCATTATAAGAAAGAATTGAAGGATATGAGTTTTAAAATATTCTATGAAGAAGAACGGACGAAATAGGTAAATTAATGTAGCCAGAAATATCCAGTGGCACAATTGAGAGAGGCAGATCAGCATTATAAGAAAGAATTGAAGGATATGAGTTTTAAAATATTCTACGAAGAAGAACGGACGAAATAGGCAAAATTAATGTAGCTAGAAATATCCAGTGGCACAATTGGAGAGGCAGATCAGCATTATAAGAAAGAATTGAAGGATATGAGTTTAAAATATTAGCCAGAAATATCCAGGAAGAAGAATTGGCGGGACGAAAGAACGACGAAATAGGCAAATTAATGTAGCCAGAAATATCCAGTGGCACAATTGAGAGGCAGATCACATTGTAAGAAAGAATTGAAGGATATGGTTTTAAAATATTCCACGAAGAAGAAGATAGGCAAATTAATGTAGCCAGAAATTCCAGTGGCACAATTGAAAGAATTGAAGGATTATGAGTTTTAAAATATTCTACGAAGAAGAACGGACGAAATAGGCAAATTAATGTAGCCAGAAATATCCAGGTGGCACAATTGGAGAGGCAGATCAGCATTATAAGAAAGAATTGAAGGATATGAGTTTTAAAAATATTCTACGAAGAAGAACGGACGAAATAGGCAAATTAATGTAGCCAGAAATATCCAGTGGCACAATTGGAGAGGCAGATCAGCATTATAAGAAAGAATTGAAGGATAAGTGAGTTTTAAAATATTCTACGAAGAAGAACGGACGAATAGGGAAATTTTAAGGCAAATAGAAATATCCAGTGGTACAATTGAGAGGCAGATCAGCATTGTAAGAAAGAATTGAAGGATATGGTTTTAAAATATCGAAGAAGAACAGTAGGCAGCCAGAAATTCCAGGGAGAGGCAGATCAGCATTGTAAGAAAAAGAATTGAAGGATATGAGTTTTAAAAAATATTCTACGAAGAAGAACGGACGAAATAGGCAAAATTAATGTAGCCAGAAAATATCCAGTGGCATTGAAGGATTGAGTTTAAATATTCACGAAGGCGGAGATCAAAGCAGAAATATCCAGTAAGAGGCAATCAGAATTGAAAGAATTGAAGGATATGAGTTTTAAAATATTCTACGAAGAAGAACGGACGAAATAGGCAAAATTAATGTAGCCAGAAATATCCAGTGGTACAATTGAGAGGCAGATCAGCATTGTAAGAAAGAATTGAAGGATATGAAAGTTTTAAAATATTCTACGAAGAAGAACGGGACGAAATAGGCAAATTAATGTAGCCAGAAATATCCAGTGGCACAATTGGAGAGGCAGATGTTAATTATAAGGAAGAATTGAAGGATAAGTGAGTTTTAAAATATTCTACGAAGAAGAACGGACGAAATAGGGCAAATCGTAGCCAGAAATAATGTGAGAGGCAGCAGCAGAAATATCGGACGAAATATTAGGCAGCCAGAAATATCCAGTGGCACAATTGAGAGGCAGATCAGCATTGTAAGAAAGAATTGAAGGGATATGAGTTTTAAAAAATATTCTACGAAGAAGAACGGACGAAATAGGCAAATTAATGGCCAGAAATATCCAGTGCACAATTGGAGAGGCAGATCACATTATAAGAAAGAATTGAAGGATATGAGTTTTAAAATATTCTACGAAGAAGAACGGACGAAATAGGTAAATTAATGTAGCCAGAAATATCCAGGGCACAATTGAGAGAGGAAATCAGCATTATAAGAAAGAATTGAAGGATATGAGTTTTAAAAAATATTCTACGAAGAAGAACGGACGAAATAGGCAAATTAACGTAGCCAGAAATATCCAGTGGCACAATTGAGAGGCAGATCAGCATTATAAGAAAAAGAATTGAAGGATAAGGAGTTTTAAAATATTCTACGAAGAAGAACGGACGAAATAGGCAAATTAATGTAGCCAAAATATCCAGTGGCAATAAATTGGAGAGGCAGATCAGCATTATAAGAAAGAATTGAAGGATATGATTTTAAAATATTCTACGAAGAAGAACGACGAAATAGGGCAAATTAATGTAGCCAGAAAATCCAGTGGCACAATTGAGGCAGCACATTATAAGAAAGAATTGAAGGATATGAGTTTTGAAATATTCCCACGAAGAAGAACGGACGAAATAGGCAAATTAATGTAAGAAAAAGAATTGAAGGGATTATAAGAAAGTTTTAAAATATTCTACGAAGAAGAACGGACGAAATAGGCAAAATTAATGTAGCCAGAAATATCCAGGTGGGTACAATTGGAGAGGCAGATCAGTATTATAAGAAAGAATTGAAGGATATGAGTTTAAAATATTCTACGAAGAATGAGTTTTAGCCAGAAATATCCAGTGGCACAATTGGAGAGGCAGAAGAAAGAACGATATGAGACGAAAAGAAGGACAAATTACAATTGTAGATCAGCATTATAAGAAAGAATTGAAGGATATGAGTTTTTAAATATCCAGTGGCAAATTAATGTATGACAATCCAGTGGGAGAGGCAGATCAGCATTGTAAGAAAGAATTGAAGGATATGAGTTTTAAAATATTCTACGAAGAAGAACGGACGAAATAGGCAAAATTAATGTAGCCAGAAATATCCAGTGGCACAATTGGAGAGGCAGATCAGCATTATAAGAAAGAATTAAAGGATATGAGTTTTTAAAAATATTCTACGAAGAAGAACGGACGAAATAGGCAAATTAATGTAGCCAGAAATATCCAGGGCACAATTGGAGAGGCAGATCAAAGCATTATAAGAAAAGAATTGAAGGATATGAGTTTTAAAATATTCTACGAAGAAGAACGGATGAAATAGGCAAAATTAATGTAGCCAGAAATATCCAGTGGCACAATTGGAGAGGCAGATCAAAATATAAGAAAGAATTGAAGGATATGAGTTTTAAAATATTCTACGAAGAAGAACGGAAAGAATTAATCTAGTGGATAAATGAGAGGCAGAGTTTTGAAGGAAAAATATTCTACGAAGAAGAACGGACGAAATAGGCAAATTAATGTAGCCAGAAATATCCAGTGGTGGCATTGTAACAGTAAATTGAAGGATATGAGTTTTAAAATATTCTAATAGCGAAGAACGGACGAAATAGGTACCATCGTAGCTAGAAATATCCAGTGGCACAATTGAGAGGCAGACTGTAGCATTGTAAGGAAGAATTGAAGGATAAGTGAGTTTTAAAATATTCTAATGAAGAAGAACGGACGAAATAGGCAAATTAATGTAGCCAGAAATATCCAGTGGCACAATTGAGAGGCAGACTGGAAGCATTATAAGAAAAGAATTGAAGGATATGAGTTTAAAATATTCACGAAGAAGAACGGACGAAATAGGCAAATGTAGCCAGAAATAATGGTGGAGAGGCAGATCCATTATAAGAAAGAATTGAAGGATATGAGTTTTAAAATATACGAAGAAGAACGGACAGTAGGGGCAGCCAGAAATTGGCACAAGAGGCAGATCAGCATTATAAGAAAGAATTGAAGGATATGAGTTTTAAAATATTCTAATGGAAGAAGAACGGAGAAATAGGCAAATTAATGTAGCCAGAAATATCCAGTGGCACAAATTGGAGGCAGATCAGCATTATAAGAAAGAATTGAAGGATATGAGTTTTAAAAAATTCTACGAAGAAGAACGGACGAAATAGGCAAATTAATGTAGCCAGAAATATCCAGTGGCACAATTGGAGAGGCAGATCAGCATTGTAAGAAAGAATTGAAGGATATGAGTTTAAAAATATTCTACGAAGAAGAACGGACGAAATACGAAAGAAGAAGGCAAATTAATGTAGCCAGAAATATCCAGTGGCACAATTGGAGAGGCAGATCAGCATTATAAGAAAGAATTGAAGGATATGAGTTTTTAAAATATTCTACGAAGAAGAACGGACGAAATAGGCAAATTAATGTAGCCAGAAATATCCAGCACAATTGGAGAGGCAGATCAGCATTATAAGAAAGAATTGAAGGATATGAGTTTAAAATATTCTACGAAGAAGCAGATCAGCAGAAATATCCAGTGGCACAAAGGAAGAATTGAAGGATATGAGTTTTAAAATATTCTACGAAGAAGAACGGACGAAATAGGCAAATTAATGTAGCCAGAAATATCCAGAGGCAGATCAGCATTATAAGAAAGAATAGAAGGATATGAGTTTTAAATATTCTACGAAGAAGAACGGACAGCAAATTAATAGCCAGAAATATCCAGTGGCACAATTGGAGAGGCAGATCAGCATTATAAGAAAGAATTGAAGGATATGAGTTTTAAAATATTCTACGAAGAAGAACGGACGAAATAGGCAAATTAATGTAGCCAGAAATATCCAGTGGCACAATTGGAGGCAGATCAAAGCATTGTAAGAAAGACCTGAAGGATATGAGTTTTAAAATATTCTACGAAGAAGAACGGACGAAATAGGGCAAAATTAATGTAGCCAGAAATATCCAGTAACAATTGAGAGGCAGATCAGCACAAGAAAGAATTGAAGGATATGAGTTTTAAAATATCTGTACGAAGAAGAACGACGAAATAGGCAAATTAATGTAGCTGAAATATCCAGTGGCACAATTGGAGAGGCAGATAAGAAAGAATGAAGGTTTTAAAATATTCTACGAAGAAGAACGGACGAAATAGGCAAATTAAGCCAGAAATATTAACAATTGTAGGCCATTATAAGAAAGAATTGAAGGAATGATCCAGAAGAAGAACGGACGAAATAGTAAAATTAATTAGCCAGGAGATTTGGAGAGCAGATCAGCATTTTTTATAAGAAAGAATTGAAGGATATGAGTTTTAAAAATATTCTACGAAGAAGAACGGACGAAATAGGGCAAATTAATGTAGCCAGAAATATCCAGTGGCACAAATTGGAGAGGCAGATCAGCATTATAAGAAAGAATTGAAGGATAAGGAGGTTTAAAATATTCTACGAAGAAGAACGACGAAATAGGCAAATTAATGTGTGAGAAATATCAGTGGCACAATGGGAGGCAGATCAGCATTATAAGAAAGAAATTGAAGGATATGGTTTAAAATATACGAAGAAGAACGGACGAAGCAAATTTTAGCCAGAAATAATATTCTACAGAAGGAAGAATTGAAGGATATGAGTTTAAAATATTCATGAAGAAGAACGACGAAATAAGGCAAATTAATGGAAGCCAGAAATATCCAGTGGCACAATTGAGAGGCAGATCAGCATTGTAAGGAAGAATTGAAGGATATGAGTTTTAAATATTCTACGGAAGAAGAACGGACGAATAGCAAAATTAATGTAGCCAGAAATATCCAGTGGCAACAATTGGAGAGGCAGATCAGCATTGAAAGGAAGAATTGAAGGATAAGGGAGTTTTAAAATATTCTACGAAGAAGAACGGACGAAATAGGTAAATTAATGTAGCAGAAATCCAGTGGCACAGGCAGATTACTATAAGAAAGAATTGAAGGATACAGTTTTTAAAATATTCTCCGAAATAGCAAATTAATGGGGCATCCAATTGGAGAGGCAGATCAGCATTTATAAGAAAGAATTGAAGGATATGAGTTTTAAAATATTCTACGAAGAAGAACGGACGAAATAGGCAAATTAATGTAGCCAGAAATATCCAGTGGCACTGGTGAGAGGCAGAGATCAACATTATAAGGAAGAATTGAAGGATATGAGTTTTAAAATATTCTAAGAAGAAGAACGGACGAAATAGGGCAAATTAATGTAGCCAAATATCCAGTGGCACAATTGGAGAGGCAGATCAGCATTATAAGAAAGAATTGAAGGATATGAGTTTTAAAAATATTCTACGAAGAAAGAACGGACGAAATAGGGACAGAAAATCCAGTGGCACAATTGAGAGGCAGATCAGCATTGTGTTATATCTTGAAGGATATGTGAGTTTAAATATCCGAAGAAGAACGGACGAAATAGGCAAATTAATGTAGCCAGATCCAGTGGCACAATTGAGAGGCAGATGTAAGAAAGAATTTGAAGGATATGAGTTTTAAAATATTCTACGAAGAAGAACGGACGAAATAAACAAATTATCGTAGCCAGAAATATCCAGTGGCACAATTGGAGAGGCAGATCAGCATTATAAGAAAGAATTGAAGGATATGAGTTTTAAAATATTCTACGAAGAAGAACGGACGAAATAGGGCAAATTAATGTAGCCAGAAATATCCAGTGGGCACAATTGGAGCATTGTAAGGAAGATCAGCAGTTTTAAATATTCCTACGAAGAAGAAAGAAAAGAAATTGTAAAGGATATGAGATTTTAAAATATTCTACGAGAAAAAGAACGGACGAAATAGGGCAAATTAATGTAGCCAGAAATATCCAGTGGCACAATTGAGAGGCAGATCAGCATTGTAAGAAAGAATTGAAGGATGAGTTTAAAAATATTCTACGAAGAAGAACGGACGAAATAGGGCAAATTAATGTAGCCAGAAAATATCCAGTGGCAACAATTGGAGAGGTGATCAGCATTATAAGAAAAGAATTGAAGGATATGAGTTTTAAAATATTCTACGAAGAAGAACGACGAAATAGGCAAATTAATGTAGCCAGAAAGCATCCAGTGGCACAATTGGAGAGGCAGATCAGCATTATAAGAAAGAATTGAAGGATATGATTTTAAAATATTCTACGAAGAAGAACGGACGAAATAGGCAAATTAATGTAGCCAGAAACATCCAGTCCAATTGGAGAGGTGCTATAAGAAATAATTGAAGGGATATGAGTTTTAAAAATATTCTACGAAGAAGAACGGACAAATAGGCAAATTAATGTAGCCAGATGGGCAATTGAGAGGCAGATTGTAAGAGAAAAGAATTGAAGGATAGGAGTTTTAAAAATATTCTACGAAGAAGAACGACGAAATAGCAAATTAATGTAGCCAGAAATATCCAGTGGCACAATTGGAGAGGCAGATCAGCATTATAAGAAAGAATTAAAGGATATGAGTTTTAAAATATTCTACGAAGAAGAACGACGAAATAGGTAAATTAATGTAAGCCAGAAATATCCAGTGGCAATAAATTGGAGAGGCAGATCAAGATTATAAGAAAGAATTGAAGGATATGAGTTTTAAAATATTCTACGAAGAAGAACGGACGAAATAGGCAAATTAATGTAGCCAGAAATATCCAGTGGGCACAATTGGAGAGGCAGATCAGTTTTAAAAAAAGAATTAAGAAACGAAAGAAGATATGAGTTTAAAATATTCTACGAAGAAGAACGGACGAAATAGGCAAATTAATGTAGCCAGAAATATCCAGTGGCACAATTGAGAGGCAGATCAGCATTATAAGAAAGAATTGAAGGATATGAGTTTTAAAATATTCTACGAAGAAGAACGGACGAAATAGGCAAATTAATGTAGCCAGAAATATCCAGTGGCACAAATTGGAGAGGCAGATCAGCATTATAAGAAAGAATTGAAGGATATGAGTTTTAAAATATTCTGAAGAAGAACGGACGAAATAGGGCAAATTAATGTAGCCAGAAATATCCAGTGGCACAATTGGAGAGGCAGATCAGCATTATAAGAAAGAATTGAAGGATATGAGTTTAAAATATTCTACGAAGAAGAACGGACGAAATAGGCAAATTAATGTAGCCAGAAATATCCAGTGGCACAATTGGAGAGGCAGATCAGCATTTAAGAAAGAATTGAAGGATATGAGTTTTAAAATATTCTAATGGAAGAAGAACGGACAGAAATAGGCAAATTAATGTAGCCAGAAATATCCAGTGGCACAATTGGAGGCAGATCAGCATTATAAGAAAGAATTGAAGGATAGGAAGTTTTAAAATATTCTACGAAGAAGAACGGACGAAATAGGCAAATTAATGTAGCCAAAATATCCAGTAGCACAATTGGAGAGGCAGATCAGCATTATAAGAAAAGAATTGAAGGATATGAGTTTTAAAAAATATTCTACGAAGAAGAACGGACGAAATAGGCAAAATTAATGTAGCCAGAAATATCCAGTGGCAACAATTGGAGAGGCAGATCAGCATTATGAAAGAATTGAAGGGATGAGTTTTAAATATTCTACGAAGAAGAACGGACGAAATAGGGCAAATTAATAGCCAGAAATATCCAGTACAATTGGAGAGGCAGATCAGCATTGTAAGAAAAGAATTGAAGGATATGAGTTTTAAATATTCTACGAAGAAGAAGAACGACGAATAGGGCAAATTAATGTAGCCAGAAATATCCAGTGGCACAATTGGAGAGGCAGATCAGCATTATAAAGAAAGATTGGAAGGATATGAGTTTTAAAATATTCTACGAAGAAGAACGGACGAAATAGGCAAATTAATGTAGCCAGAAATATCCAGTGGCACAATTGAGAGGCAGATCAGCATTGTAAGAAAGAATTGAAGGATATGAGTTTTAAAATATTCTACGAAGAAGAACGGACGAAATAGGGCAAATTAAGCCAGAAATATCCAGCACAAGAAATATCCAGTGGCAGAATTGGAGAGGCAGATCAGCATTAATAAAAAGAATTGAAGGATATGAGTTTTAAAATATTCTACGAAGAAGAACGGACGAAATAGGCAAATTAATGTAGCCAGAAATATCCAGTGGCACAATTGGAGAGGCAGATCAGCATTATAAGAAAGAATTGAAGGATATACGAAGAAGAACGGAGTTTTAAAATATTCTACGAAGAAGAACGGACGAAATAGGCAAATTAATGTAGGCCAGAAATATCCAGTGGCACAATTGGAGAGGCAGATCAGCATTATAAGAAAGAATTGAAGGAATGGTTTTAAAATATACGAGAAAGAACGGACGAAATAAACCAAATTAATGTAGCCAGAAATATCAGTGGCACAATTAAGAGGCAGATCAACATTATAAGAAAAGAATTGAAGGATATGAGTTTTAAAAATATTCTACGAAGAAGAACGGACGAAATAGGCAAATTAATGTAGCCAGAAATATCCAGTGGCACAATTGGAGAGGCAGATCAACATTATAAGAAAGAATTGAAGGATATGAGTTTTAAAATATTCTACGAAGAAGAACGGACGAAATAGGCAAATTAAAATGTAGCCAGAAATATCCAGTGAGAGGCAGCACATTATAAGAAAGAATTGGAGAGTTTTGGCGAAGAAGAAGATCAGCAAATTAATTATAATTGGAGAAGAATTATGAAAGGATATGAGTTTTAAAATATTCTACGAAGAAGAACGGACGAAATAGGCAAATTTAATGAAGCCAGAAATATCCAGTGGCACAATTGGAGAGGCAGATCAGCATTATAAGAAAGAATTGAAGGATATGAGTTTTAAAATATTCTACGAAGAAGAACGGACGAAATAGGCAAATTAATGTAGCCAGAAATATCCAGTGGCACAATTGGAGAGGCAGATCAGCATTATAAGAAAGAATTGAAGGATATGAGTTTTAAAATATTCTACGAAGAAGAACGGACGAAATAGGCAAATTAATGGGAAGCCAAATATCAGTGGCACAAATTGGAGAGGCAGATCAGCATTATAAGAAAGAATTGAAGATATGAGTTTTAAAATATTCTACGAAGAAGAACGGACGAAATAGGCAAATTAATGTAGCCAGAAATATCCAGTGGCACAATTGAGAGGCAGATCAGCATTATAAGAAAGAATTGAAGGATATGAGTTTTAAAAATATTCTACGAAGAAGAACGGACGAAATAGGGCAAATTAATGTAGCCAGAAATATCCAGTGGCACATTTGGAGAGGCAGATCAGCATTATAAGAAAGAATTGAAGGATATGAGTTTTTAAAAATATTCTACGAAGAAGAACGGACGAAATAGGCAAATTAATGTAGCATTATAAGAAATATCCAGGTGGCAAAAATTTAAAGAGAGGCAGATCGTAGCCATTATAAGAAAAGAATTGAAGGATATGAGTTTAAAATATTCTACGAAGAAGAACGGACGAAATAGGCAAATTAATGTAGCCAGAAATATCCAGTGGCACAATTGGAGAGGCAGATCAGCATTATAAAAAAGAATTGAAGAATGGTTTTAAATATACGAAGAAGAACGGACGAGGCAAAATTTGTAGCCAGAAATATATGAGAGGCAGATCAGCATTATAAGAAAGAATTGAAGGATAAGTGAGTTTTAAAATATTTCATAAAGAAGAACGGACGAAATAGGCAAATTAATGTAGCCAGAAATATCCAGTGGCACAATTGAGAGGCAGATCAGCATTATAAGAAAAGAATTGAAGATATGAGTTTTAAAATATTCTAATAAAGAAGAACGGACGAAATAGGGCAAATTAATGCAGCCAGAAATATCCAGTGGCACAATAAATTGGAGAGGCAGATCAGCATTATAAGGAAGAAATTGAAGGATATGAGTTTTTAAAATATTCTACGAAGAAGAACGGACGAAATAGGCAAAATTAATGTAGCCAGAAATATCCAGTGGCATAAATTGGAGAGGCAGATCAGTATTATAAGAAAAAGAATTGAAGGATGGGAGTTTAAAATATTCTACGAAGAACGGACGAATAGGGCAAATTAATGTAGCCAGAAATATCCAGTGGCACTAATTGGAGAGGCAGATCAGCATTATAAAGAAAGAATTGAAGGATATGAGTTTAAAAATATTCTACGAAGAAGAACGGACGAAAAATAGGCAAATTAATGTGTAGCCAGAAATATCCAGTGGCACAATTGGAGAGAGGCAGATCAGCATTATAAAAAAGAATTGAAGGATATGAGTTTTAAAATATTCTACGAAGAAGAACGGACGAAATAGGCAAATTAATGGAAGCCAGAAATATCCAGTGGCACAATTGGAGAGGCAGATCAGCATTATAAGAAAGAATTGAAGGATATGAGTTTTAAAATATTCTACGAAGAAGAACGGACGAAATAGGGCAAATTAATAGCCAGAAATATCAGTGGCACAATTGGGAGGAGAGGCAGATCAGCATTGAAGAAAGAATTGAAGGATAAGTGAGTTTTAAAATATTGTGAAGAAGAACGGACGAAATAGGCAAATTAAAGCCAGAAATATCCATTGGAGAGGCAGGATAAGAGAATTGAGATGAGTTTTTAAAATATTCTACGAAGAAGAACGGACGAAATAGGCAAAATTAATGTAGCCAGAAATATCCAGTGGCAATAAATTGGAGAGGCAGATCAACATTATAGAAAGAATTGAAGGATGAGTTTTAAAATATCTACGAAGAAGAACGGACGAAAATAGGCACGAATGTAGCTAGAAATATCCAGGGCACAATTGGAGAGGCCAAGTTAATATAAGAAAGAATTGAAGGATAAGAGTTTAAAATATTCCCACGAAGAAGCACAAGTAAATTAATGTAGCCAGAAATATCCAGCATTGAGAGGCAGATCAAGTAAGAAAGAATTGAAGGATATGAGTTTTTTAAAATATTCTACGAAATAGAACGGACTGAAGAAAATTAATGTAAGAAATATCCAACAATTGGAGAGGGCATTATAAGAAAGAAGAAGGATATGAGTTTTAAAAATTACGAAGAAGAAAAATAGGCAAATTAATGTATATCCAGTAGCACAATTGGAGAGGCAGATCAGCATTATAAGAAAGAATTGAAGGATATAGAGTTTTAAAATATTCTACGAAGAAGAACGGACGAAGAAATTAATGTAGCCAGAAATATCCAGTGGCACAATTGGAGGCAGATCAGCATTGTAAGAAAGAATTGAAGGATATGAGTTTTTGGAAAATATTCTACGAAGAAGAACGGACGAAATAAAATTAAGTAGAAGCCAGAAATATCCAGTGGCACAATTGGAGAGGCAGATCAAGCATTGGAAAAAGAATTGAAGGATATGAGTTTTAAAATATTCTACGAAGAAGAACGGACGAAATAGGCAAATTAATGAAGCCAGAAATATCCAGTGGCACAATTGGAGAGGCAGATCAGCATTATAAGAAAGAATTGAAGGATAGGAGTTTTAAAATATTCTACGAAGAAGAAGAAGAACGTACAGATCCAGTGGCAAATAGGGCAAAGTTTTAATGTAGCCAGAAATATCCAGTGGCACAATTGGAGGCAGATCTAATGAAGAAAGAATTGAAGCATTGAGTTTTAAAAGAATTACGAAGAAGAAGGATATGAGTTTTAAAATATTATAAGAAAGAATTAGAAGAAGAACGGACGAAAAGAACGGACGAAATAGGCACCATCGTAGCCAGAAATATCCAGGCACAATTGGAGAGGCAGATCAGCATTATAAGAAAGAATTGAAGGAGGTGAGTTTTAAAATATTCTACGAAGAAGAACGGACGAAATAGGCAAATTAATGTAGCCAGAAATATCCAGTGGCACAATTGGAGAGGCAGATCAGCATTATAAGAAAGAATTGAAGGATATGAGTTTTAAAATATTCTACATGAAGAAGAACGGACGAAATAGGCAAATTAATGTAGCCAGAAATATCCAGTGGCACAAATTGGAGAGGCAGATCAAGCATTATAAGAAAGAATTGAAGGATATGAGTTTTAAAATATTCTACGAAGAAGAACGGACGAAATAGGCAAATTAATGTAGCCAGAAATATCCAGTGGCACAATTGGAGAGGCAGATCAGCATTATAAGAAAGAATTGAAGGATATGAGTTTTAAAATATTCTACACGAAGAAGAACGGACGAAATAGGCAAATTAATGTAGCCAGAAATATCCAGGCACAATTGGAGAGGCAGATCAGCATTATAAGAAAGAATTGAAGGATATGAGTTTTAAAATATTCTACGAAGAAGAACGGACGAAATAGGCAAATTAATGTAGCCAGAAATATGGGAGTGGCACAATTTAAGAAAGGCAGATCAGCATTATAAGAAAGAATTGAAGGATATGAGTTTTAAAATATTCTACGAAGAAGAACGGACGAAATAGGCAAATTAATGTAGCCAGTCATCCAAATATCCAGTGGCACAATTGGAGAGGCAGATCAGTGGCATTATAAGAAAGAATTGAAGGATATGAGTTTTAAAAATATTCTACGAAGAAGAACGGATGAAATAGGCAAATTAATGTAGCCAGAAATATCCAGTGGCACAATTGGAGAGGCAGATCAGCATTATAAAAAAAGAATTGAAGGATATGAGTTTTAAAATATTCTACGAAGAAGAAGAAATAGGCAAATTAACGGACCAGAAATATCCAGTGGCACAAAATTATTGTAAGAAAGAATTCAAAGGATAGGAGTTTTAAAATATCTACGAAGAAGAACGGACGAAATAAAAATTAATGTAGAGTATCCAGGCACAATTGGAAGGCAGATATTCTACGAAGGATGAGTTTTTTAAAATATTCTACGAAGAAGAACGACGAAATAGGCAAATTAATGTAGCCAGAAATATCAGTGGCACAATTGAGAGGCAGATCAGCATTATAAGAAAGAATTGAAGGATATGAGTTTTAAAATATTCTACGAAGAAGAACGGATTGAAATAGGGCAAATTAATGTAGCCAGAAATATCCAGTGGCACAATTGGAGAGGCAGATCAGCATTATAAGAAAGAATTGAAGGATAGGAGTTTTAAAAATATTCTACGAAGAAGAACGGACGAAATAGGCAAATTAATGTAGCCAGAAATATCCAGTGGCACAATTGGAGAGGCAGATCAGCATTATAAGAAAGAATTGAAGGATCCAGTTTAAAAATATTCTACGAAGAAGAACGGACGAAATAGGCAAAATTATCAGCCAGAAATATCCAGTGGCAACAATTGGGAGAGGCAGAAGGAAAGAATGAAGGATATGAGTTTAAAATATTCTACGAAGAAGAACGGACGAAATAGCAAATTA
This sequence comes from Acanthosepion pharaonis, assembly GCA_903632075.3. Classification (NCBI taxonomy): domain Eukaryota; kingdom Metazoa; phylum Mollusca; class Cephalopoda; order Sepiida; family Sepiidae; genus Acanthosepion; species Acanthosepion pharaonis. Next base: position 683,357 of record CAHIKZ030004282.1, read on the forward strand.
ATGTAGCCAGAAATATCCAGTGGCACAATTGGAGAGGCAGATCAGCATTGTAAGAAAGAATTGAAGGATATGAGTTTTAAAAATATTCTACGAAGAAGAATGGACGAAATAGGCAAATTAATGTAGCCAGAAATATCCAGTGGCACAATTGGAGAGGCAGATCAGCATTGTAAGAAAGAATTGAAGGATATGAGTTTAAAATATTCTACGAAGAAGAACGGACGAAATAGGGCAAATTAATGTAGCCAGAAATATATCAGTGGCACAATTGGAGAGGCAGATCAGCATTATAAGAAAGAATAGAAGGATATGAGTTTTAAAATATTCTACGAAGAAGAACGGACCGAAATAGGCAAATTAATGTAGCCAGAAAGAATCCAGTGTAAAATTCTATGAAGAAGAATTGGAGAGTAGCAGATCAGGGCATTATAAGAAAGAATTGAAGGATATGAGTTTTAAAATATTCTACGAAGAAGAACGGACGAAATAGGCAAATTAATGTAGCCAGAAATATCCAGTGGCACAATTGGAGAGGCAGATCAGCATTGTAAGAAAGAATTGAAGGATATGAGTTTTAAAATATTCTACGAAGAAGAACGGACGAAATAGGGCAAATTAATGTAGCCAGAAATATCCAGTGGCACAATTGAGAGGCAGATCAGCATTATAAGAAAGAATTGAAGGATATGAGTTTTAAAATATTCTACGAAGAAGAACGGACGAAATAGGCAAATTAATGTAGCCAGAAATATCCAGTGGCACAATTGGAGAGGCAGATCAGCATTGTAAGAAAGAATTGAAGGATATGAGTTTTAAAATATTCTACGAAGAAGAACGGACGAAATAGGCAAATTAATGTAGCCAGAAATATCCAGTGGCACAATTGGAGAGGCAGATCAGCATTGTAAGGAAGGATTGGCGATTAGCTGATCCGGGGTTACAGAGCAGAACATCGGAAACGGACGAAGAAAAAGTAAAAATAAAAATAATTGGTAAGGAAACAATTAAAAAAATCCTTCAAAATTGCTTGAGCCAAAATAAAAAAATACGACAGCTAAACCTACGAAGAAGAACGGCGAAATAGGAAAGCAGATCAGTGGCACAATTGAGAAATGTTCTGATAATATTAATAAAGGCGATGAAACTGGCAACAGTTTCATACAGCAATTGGAGGTGACATTATAAGAAAGTATTCGTTTTTAACAGAGGGTAAGCCAGTTCCTGTCATTATAAGAAAGAATTGAAGGTTTTATTTTAGAAACGTTTAAAATGTTTTTGTTTTTTTTAAAGTAAAATAGGCTTATCTGTTCACTGTTATTGATCTTTCTAAACGTGAAGGGAGTTTCCCTCCTGAACTTTGGTTTCAGGTTGTGTAGAAAGTCAGAAAAAGTGGCAATTGATTGCCATTATCATTATTTTTTCATCTATACGAAGAAGAACAGGGAAATATCCCTACAAAAAAATCAGGAAATTTTATATTTTGAAATATATGTAGCCAAAAAAATATTAACTAACATAAAAAAATTAACTACATATTTTACTATATGAATGAAACTAAAAATTAACAATTAAGCATAAAAAAATTAAGTTTTAAAATATATTTTTTACAGAAAATATGAATGAGAGGCAATCCATTGTAAGAAAAATGAAGGAAATTATTCTACGAAGAAGAACGGACATCAAGCCAGAAATATCCAGTGCACAATTAAGGCCCGGAAAGAATTGAAGGAGAGTTGTCGGGACCGGAGAAGAAGCTAAATTATATCCGTTTTTTTAAAATATCGAAGAAGAACGGATTCAAAATTAATATAGCCAGAAATATAGTGGCACAATTGTATATATTTTATTAGGATAAATGAACTAAAAAATTAACAAAATATCAAATAAAAAATCCAGTGGCAAAATTTTTTAACCATTTGATGTTCCAGGATGCTGGCAAATTATCAAATTTTCAACTATCGTGGCATTTTTGACGATTGTTTTTTTTAAGAAAGCTTAACTGTTATTGATCCAGGATATGGGGACTGAAAAAAATGACAAGAAATTTTAATTTTGATGGAGTTTGAAGACCTAAAAATTACCATAAAAAATTAACTATATATTTGTGAACCAAAAAGGCAAATTAATGTAGCCAGAAAATATCTGTGTTAATTAGGCTTAAATCAGCATTTCCTATCGGGAATTTTTTGCTTCAAATAACTGTAAACGAAATAAAAACATTCCACATTATTAAACAAACGATTGTCTTTAAGAAAGAACATCCAAATTTCAAGAAATTTTGATGGAGTTTTTTTTGCATTTGGGCGGCAAACCTGTAAGTTAAACACACGTGGTATCCATTTTAGTTGTTGCTGGAAGTCTTCAAGTGATGTAGTTTTTATTTAGCAAGATGCTTTGTGATTCTGAGCGCCAGTCTATAAGACCTGATCAAGGGTTGTCTTTAAGACATAGAAGCTTAAATCGTTTGAAGTCATCTTTCATCATTGATCTGAGAAAACGGGTGTATACAGCTGACAGTCTAGGCATTTCTGAACGGTCTGGACGCCAAGTATGACATCCATATGAAAGACTGGATAAATAAATGAAGATATTTAAGAACATGACTCGAGTTCTTAAGTAAATGCTGTGGCTTTGTCGCTTCTTGCATATATAATATGCAATAGCGTTTTGAATTTGATCGTCACTGAGTGTTTTACTACTTGTGACGAACTAAACTGAATTAAGGGAAAACGGAAATTTGGGTGCAATTTCCGGCTCCATGCTTTCCAGCCAACTCTAATCTGCAAAAATTTAAATGCAACGTCAATCGCTATCTACTGTCCTCCTGATTACTCTTTTCTCTTTCCACTCATTATTAATGTCGCGATTCCTCATTCTTCTACACTCTGTAACCCTTTATGTTTTAGTGGGTTTACGACCTTTCACGATTTCCTGAGAAGTTTTTTGACAGAGGACGATAATGTTGTTCATGATGAAGGTCGTCTTCGAGTATAGAATCCAGAGGTTAGCAGTGAATATTTCGGAGACAGTAGAAAGGCGTTGTTCAGGTTAGCAGTGGATATTTTGGTAAAAGTAGCAGAGCGTAGTTCGTCCTTCTGTTTTCTTCGCCTGACAAGCTGGCACTGGACATTCGGGCAGAGTAAACAAATGGCCGCCTTTATACACGACGGATTGAATGTTCTACGTCTTCTGATTGGTTAACCTTCTTATTGGTGGACTAGTAAAAGAGTCAAGTCATTTGGGCTAACTCATTAGTTATATATATATATATATATATATATATATATATACAAAAACTGCAACAGATAAGTGCGACACTTAGACGTATTGGGATGGCCAAGGACGCATTCCAACAAATGGGCAGAGTATTGCGAGACAGGAGGATTTCTTTGGTAACAAACAAAAGAGTATTTAGTATTGTTACGTGACGTCTGAATTGAATGTTGGACGGTCTCCTCAAAGATGAAGAAGAGACTCGAGGCGATGGAGATTTGGTTCTACAGAAGGATGCTGAGGATATCATGGACCGAGCATGTGAGCAACGATAAAGGTCTTGGTGAGGATGAAACAAGGAGGAGTCTTATAATTAATATCAGGAAGAGGCAGCTGAAGTTCCTGGGACACGTAATAAGAAAGGGGGGCTTGGAAAATCTGATACTCACAGGTCGAATAGAAGGTAAGAGAGACAAGGGAAAGCAATGTATGATATACATAGCGGGCTTAAGCAACGTGGTCTGAAGGAGGTGTCAGGACGACGAATCTTATTGAGAGCCACAAGGGACAGGGGGAAGTGGAGAGCCATGATCGCTTACGTCCTGAAAGGACACGGTATATAAAAAGAAAGAAGCTAACAATAACAAAATTGGAAAATGAAACGGTCGAAACATTAGAAAAAGTAAAATGATGACATGGTAAGGCAACAACTCACAAAATCGTATCCCCAATTTCTCTCTGTTGCCTTAGAAATAATTTCATAAATACCAGCACAAATTAACAGACTTTGTTCTCCGTCGCTCCTTTATCGTGATGCCATGAGAAGGAATTCTGTCTGTGACAGTATCACAGATGTACAAAGATAACATCCACTGCACAAATGTATTCTGTAAATAGCAGTCAACATAATTACTAATCCAACGGGCAATGT